>JBDJHY010245823.1:0-10757 GCA_039654485.1 Withania somnifera
AAGTAAAGCAGAATGGGCCGGTGCTTTTAACTTATTTTTCTACTAATTGTGACTCTGTGTTCTTGCCATGGGCATTTAAATGGAACATAATATAGGAATAATAACTCAAATGATCACATAACTATAAACTTTTGTCTTAGAAAGTCATTGAACATGTGTAATTATTTTTAAAAATAAACTTTGTTTGTGAAAATTTTATGTTTTAAAAAAAATTAACAAATTAAAAATATTCTGTTAATGACCTTTTTATTCTTATTCTCCTAAATTAATATCCCTCATTTTTCTCATTTTCATCTCATAAATCACAGTATAATTTGACAAATTAACAATTAAAATCGTACTAAATATAATTTTGTTAATCGTACAATTTCACAGATATTATTTGTGCAATAAAAATAAAATAATCACAAATATACGTTTAAAATATTTTTGAATTATTAATTATTGACAGTCGATAATCTTTTATGTAATTTCTAAATATGTAAATATATATTTTTAATTTAACATTTCATATTTAAATTTATAACGAGAATTAAATAGTTGATCATCATATACCAAGTATGTCACATCAAGGGAAATATATGAAAAAATAACTAGTAATAAGCATTTATATGTGCATTTTAGTGGTCAATTAAGTTGAAAATTATGAAATTTTAATTTCAAATTTTAATGTAAGCAAAAATATATACTAGGTGATTCTTATTTTTAAAATCTTGTTGGATATAATTGTGCCTGTGTTGATGAATATTGATATAGCAGATTTCTTATAAAAATTAATCGAGATATAAAAAGGTTGAATCGTTCACCAATGACTATTAAAAAAAGTAATAAAAACCGGCCTATTAAATCATATAATTTTAATTGTTAATTTTCTAAATTATACTGTAAATATGCGATTTATGAAAGAAAATGAGAGGAAGAAGAAAAAGGAGGAAGAGATATAATTTACAGAAATAAAGATAAAATGGTAAATTAAAGGAATACTTTTTATTTTTAAATTTTTTTAAAAAATAAAATTTTACATAAGTAAATTTTATTTTGAAAAATAATTAAATAAGTTGAATGATATTTTGAGTAAAAATATAATAGATGAATAAATTTTAAAATAAAAATTAAAATTAAGTAATTTTTTAAGATAAAAATTCATAATTAGAGGACCGTTTAAATTATTAACTCTCATAATATATATCTCACATAAAAGCCAATCTAATTAACATTGCAGTACTGGTACAAAATCATGTCTCGTGAAAAGACTAAAAGAAAGCAGAGTATAACATTCCTTGAGATTTTGTGAAACTTCTAAATCTTGATAATTTAATTTGATATAAAATTTAAAAAAATAATAATAAAGCTACAGAATCTTTTCTAAACCATTAAAAACAGTCACCTACATATGGCAATATTAATCAGTCTACTTATGTAATATTGTAGAGAGACACTCAACACTATCTAAATCGTGTAGTATTAAACTAAAAATATATTAAATTATTTATTAATTTTTTAAATATATTATGCAAATAATTTAAACTAAAAAATTATTTAAAAAAAGATATTATTTTTAAACAAACTAAAAATAAAATTAAAATTAAAAAGAAAAATTATGGCACATAAAATGAGACGTAATTTAAGTAGTTAAAATATTAAAGTTAAGCTTAGCTGGAATAATAATAATTGCTAAAACCGAGTAAATATAGTAAAGTGTAATGATAATGGTGGTCAGTGAGTTTAGCTGTGCACGGGTTGGATTGATAAGCATCCTATGATAATTTGTACTTAGTCTAAAACATTATTTTTTATAATTATTAATCAAAAAGGATGATTCCCCTACCTAGTAGATACTTATAAAAATTAATAAAGATGGAGATGTTATATGATTGTCGTAAAGTTCAATTAGAAAGGGTTACTTTGTTTTGTTACGTACATTCCACTAATGATGATGGTCAAAAGTTGATCGATGAGTACATATTATTATTAATTAAAATTAATGTCTTGGGGGTCATCTTTATCTCTTTTCCTTTTTCATTAGCATAGCTAAATTTGAACAGAATAAATCAGCATATGAAAAAGCAAGCTCCCTTTTCTTAATTGAATTCGGCTTCACTACGTAAAAGCGACCTAATAGTTTCACTTTCAAATATTAAGCTTTTGTTCTCATTTATCACGTAAAATTTCCAACAATATTTGTTAATTGTCCGTTTTTGCTAATTATTGAGACATGAAATAAAACACTTTATTTCACGTTAAAAAATATTTAATATTATTCCCTGAACAATGTCCAGTTACATGTTTCTGCATGTTTAATTAATTTTTGGTTATCGCTATTGCGAGGGTCAAGCCTGAGATCGCATAGAGGTCTGGGGCTGAGGGTCGTGATCGCGTCAAAGGATGTCGCTATCGTGTAGAGTGGGAAAGTTGGCCTTTGCGATTGCGAAAAACAACTAGGGTCTGCACCAGGTGCTGTTTTGACAGCAAAAACCAGCATTTAGCATTTGCAAAATGCTCCGAACATTACTCAACGACACAGTTGAAATTCCGATACTGGGTCGTTTTAAAAAAATATTGACCAAATCAACACGTAACTTCCAAAATTCCTAAAACCCTCTAAATACCTTGAAAACAGCCTAGACACCTTGCGAAGATAACGAACATGCTATCTAACCAAAGTCAAACATTCAACTATCTGCCAACTAATATCACGTCAAAGGAGATAAACGCGCATCAAAAGCTTCTAGACCCCAATCAAGGGTCCACTTAGATCAAAATCTACGTTCTGTAGCTAACGAAACTGTCGAAAATTCGATTTCAATCTTGTCTTGAAGGAATGTTGACTAAAGTCAGCGATTACCTAAGTTCAAGCTCTAAAATAAGGAAAATGAGATAACTCTCGATCGAATCGCCAGAGAGCTAAACTATCGGCTCCAACAAGTCATAAATGACATGGGCCAGCTATCTAAATGCTCTTTAATGCATGAAAGGATGTAAAACACAAAAATGACCATAAGGGTCATTACAACCGGATACTAGAAGACACAATTTTGGAGGAAAAAACAAAGAAGATGGTCTACTTTGGAGGGAAACATACGGTTATCTCTCGCTCTCACTCTCTCTCTTTCTGATACTAGAATGGATGACACCTACCTATCAAGAACATTCACGAGGAGCCAAGCTAAGGAGTTAAAGGCTTTACAAGCTACCATGTGGAAAAATGAAGCATGAGGTACTTTGTGCAAGCCCCAACTGGTGATTTACAATATATATGAAGCTTGTGATATGCAAGGTGAAGCTTATAGAACCCAAGGATAGGAGGAGTTGGACGTCCAAACACAGGAGGGGCCAAATTAATATTTCAAGAACTTGGAGGACTACTTTGACATATTGGTTTATTTTTTGGGTCAAGTGTAATTTCTGAAAACTTGTTTGAGTATAAATTGTTTGTCTTCCATCTCATTTGAACAAACTTGGATGAAACACACTTCAAAGCTTTGAAAGCTTATAGTTTAGTTTTAGCATACTTTAGTCATTATCATAGCCTAATTGTAGTTTGAGTGATTAAGGGTGGATTCCCTTGGTTGCCGACGTAACTTATTTACTTTAATCAATCGAAGGATCTTTCGTTTGTGGATTTTGAATTGGTATCTTTTGGTTGATTGTTTGGTGTTTATTGTCATTCATTTGGCTCAATTGGAAGGTAAGGGTATCGAGTCGCTTGTTGTCTATAAATCGGTGAGTTATCGTAAATTCCGCATATTTTTTTTCTTTGATTTCTTTCTCCTTGTTTTCATGTGATTCGTAACCTGAATCGTATCTTTTGATATCAGAGCTTAGTCTAGTAATTCATTCTATCGAATTAAAATTCTAGGTTTATAAGTAAAAAAATCGTGCTTTTAATTGAATCTTGTCTTTTAACATTAGCAACTTGTTCTCTGGTGTTCTCAAGTGTTCCCTTCACTTTTGAGTCACCCTGAGTTGATTTTAGGTTAATCACCATAGTTGACATTAGATTTCTTGAAGGTGATGAACTAGAGTTCATTGGTTTTTTATTTTTGGACGAAATTTTAGGATACCAACTATCAGGGTTTGGTCACTATCGTACGGGAAACACGTCGTTAAATTTTGGTGCAATTTCGATTATGTTTAGGAAAGTTAGGTTTTTGAAATTGTTCTTGGTGTTTTTGAAGGAGTTCTTGGGAAGGTGAGAACCAAGTGCATTTTATCCAATCTTCTTAAATCAATGATACAAATTGGTGTTTAGGACTTGATATTAGGCTTAATTAAGGGGTAAAAGGGTCATTCACGTGTTGAATTGCAAGGAAAATTAAAGTATTGTGAAACCCGTTTGAGGCAGTGCGAAACCTTAGGGACGAGACATTTTGGACGAGTCATCCCTCCTTGGATGAGCCATCCCATTTGTTCCACCTAAAACACCTAAAACATAACATGGGAGTCAGATTAGATTCTTAGGGACGACACACCTTGGACGAGCCGTACCTTTTGTTCCGTCCAAGCCGTCCAAAACATTGCGAAGGAGAAAGCTTAGATTCTTAGGGACGAAACCCATTGGACGAGATGTCCACTTTTGGACGAGCCGACCAATTTCCCATGGAAAGCCGCCCAATCTCTTAGACGAGTTGTCCACTTTTGGATGAGACGTCCAATTACCCTAGGTAAGCTGCTTTTTTGAGACAGTTTAAAGGCTAAGGGACGACCCCATTTGGACGAACCGTCCAAGGTGAGGCAAGCTGTCCACCAACGAACCAACTTCACAATTTTTTTCTAAGTGTTGAAAGGTAAGTCCAATCTTTGGAATCAAGTTTATCTTTCTAAATTCTCATAAGCTTTCAATTAGTATTTGTTTATACTAAATCAATACTAATTCTTTGAGCTATTTCTTTTCGTACTATTTATTTAAAGATTTTTTTATTTTGCAATATCTTGGTTCAAGTGTAATCTTATTTAGTCTGTTATTGTGTCTAGAAAGTATACTCTTCCACAAAACTTGAAGACCTTGAGTTGATTGTGTAAACCTAGTTCTTTATCAACCTCGAGACGAATCCATAGAAGTAAGGTAAGAGTTACATACGAGTGATGTGAGGCATTTTCTACTAACGTGTGTGCTAGTTCGTAAGCAACAATGTATCAACACCTTGAAACCATTCAAGAAGGGAAGAACTCCAGAGCTAGGATGGAGTTCCTCACTCAAAATTTTCAAAAAATGAATGAAAAGATTGAAAGGATGAATGCAAGGATAGATTGAATGCAAAGTCAAACTAGGGAGCTACATAAGCGTCATGGAGAATTGAGAATATGGGTAGGGAAAGTTGAAGATAGAGTGGGGGAAGAAAATAGGAGTAGAGAAGACTCTCCTCACACCACTCATACGGAAGGCAGAGGTAAGACACCAGGAACATCTCCCACAATCACCTCGGATCGAATGAGGGAGATAACTAGACGACAATAAGAAAACGCCTCAATTCAATAACCCACCAACTTCCAAATAAATCCCTTTCAAGTCATAAGTGTCGGAAACCCCACATCCACATAACCAATCAAAAATTCCACAACTAGCTTCACCTCAAATTACTCTACATACACACTTGCATGAACCACAATTACCTAACTCGTAAATGACTACCCCACATCACAATACTCCACTTATATGTTAAAATGATCTCTTTTGTAATTATTTCATTTTTTAGTAGCATGATAAAGGGTATGTTTATGAAGAGTTTCCCTGAAAGTGACCTATTTGAGGATTGTCATGACTATGGAGGAATATAGGGAAGAGGAAGATTCGGAGCCCGAGAAAGAACCAAGGAATGGGATTGCATGGCCATGGGGTAGGGGAGATAGCGAAATAGGTAGAGGAGGCACTTTGGGATAGGTGATCCGGATGGTGGCATCAACAATATCAAGCTTACACTACCCACTTTCAAAGGAGGTAGTGATCCGGAAGAACTTATTGAATGGAAGATCTAAATAAAAAGGATCTTCCTCACCAACAATGTGTTGGAAGAGACGAAAACCAAGTGTGAAATAACTCAATTCGAAGGGTATGCTTTGAATTGGTAGGAAGCACAAAGGAGGGAATGGATAATGAATCACCACTACTTGTTACCTACTTGGTTGGAATCCTTAGAACTTATGGAGGCAAGGTATGTCCTACCCAATTATCATGAGGACATGCTCAAATAAGTGTATGTACTTAGGCAAGGTTTCAAGGGCCTTGACGAGCATTATGGTGAGTTTGAAGGCGTGTAGATGAAGGCAAAGTAAGAGGAACCAATGCAACATACGATGATATATTTTACCAATGGGTTGCGGAGTAAAATTTCCAAACCCATGAGGCTTAAACATTATGACACCTTGAATGCAACCTTTGACAATGCTATCAAAGTTGAGGTGTATTTAAGAAAGGAGAAAGCTTTCAAAATCTAGAGTACTTCTACCTCTTGGAGCTAGGGAAGTGAGAAATGGAAGTCATCTTTATTCTGAGACACATCTAAGATTGGAGATAAGGAGATACCAAACAAGAGTGATTCCAAGGGAGATTCCAATTTGAAGGGTGACTTTAAGCCCCGGGAAGGCAGTGCTTCTAAAACTAACTTTCTTAGACCCTCTACTAGTCAAGGGCAAGGGCACATTACTAATGAGTGTCCTAATCGAAGGGTAATCATAGACTTTCAAGAGGGGTACCAAACTGATAGTAAAGAAAATTATAGTGATGGAAAGGTGAAGAACATGAGAGTGAGGAAGAGAAAGGGTCTTTGGGTAGTGAGAAAGATAGGGAAAATGAGTGGCCTACTTTTGGTAAATTGATGAGGAGGCTAGGGCATTTAAGTTGTGAAGGGGATGAGCAATTACGGTGAATGTAAATTTGTCTTGTATTGCAAGGCAAATCACGGGAGCCGTCACCAAAGAAGAACTTGACTAACGGGAGAACTTGTTTCATGCTAGGTACAAGGTCATGAAAGAAATATGTACATTGATAACTAATAGTGAAAATTGCACTATCATTGTAAGCCAAGCCTTGGTTGAACATTTGTAATTGCCTATAAGGAAACATCATAGACTTTATAGGCTACAATGGCTTAATGCAACTGGAGAAATAAGGTCCTCAAGCAAGTAAGTCTTGAGTTAAGCATTGGTAAGTACCGAGATAAGTATGTATTTGATATTGTACCAATGTTAGCTTGTCATCTATTGCTTGGGAGACCATGAAAATTTGATAGGTACGTTACCCACCAAGCAAAGACCAAAAATACTCCTTTGTATTTGAGGGCCGAAAACATATGCTTACACCATTGAATCATTATCAAGTAAATAAAGATTACAGGATCATGAAGGAACTTTGGGAGAAAACCTAAGTGATAGAGGTATGTGAAAGGAGTGAGGAGCCTAAGAAGAAAGAGTTGACCAAAAAGAGGAAGGTATGTATGATGACTAAACAAAGTAAGTGCATGAATGTAGTTGATGAGGGGTGTTTTTCTAGTGTGCCTTTTCAACATCCATTTGTTATTATATACTCACCAAGATAGTAGCACTTTGCCTAGTATCATTTCTTCTCTTTTGCAGGACTATGAAGCTCTATTTCTGGAGAAAATGCCTCGTGGGTTGCCACCTTTAAGAGGAATTGAACATCAAATTGATTTATTTTAATCTCTCTAATTCCCAATAGTCAGGCTTATCAGAGAAACCTGGGAGAAACCAAAGAGCTCCAAAGGAAAGTAGAAGAGCTACTTGAAAAGGGCTTTGATCAAATAGAGCCTTAGTCTTTGTGCCGTTCTGGTGATCCTGGTTCCTAAGAAAATATGACACTTGGAGGATGTATATTAATTATCGGGCGGTAAATAAGATTATTATCAAATACCAACATCATTCTCCTCGGTTAGATGACATGTTAGATGGGCTTGGAAGGTCAAGTATTTTCTCCAAAATTAACCTCCGAAGTGGGTATCATCAAATTCGAACAAAGCTGGGTGATGAGTGAAAGACAACCTTCAAGACAAAGTTTGGCTTGTATGAGTGGCTTGTCATGCCTTTCGGCTTAACCAACGCCCCTAGCACTTTTATGAGATTAATGAATCAAGTTTTGAAGCCGTTGATCAACAAGTATGTCATTAATTTATTTCAACGATATACTAGTGTATAGTAAATCCATGGAAGAGCATTGCACTACCTAAGGCAAGTTTTTGATATCTTAATAAAGGAGCAACTTTATGCTAACTTCAAAAAGTGTTCCTTCAGTATTAATAATGTGGTGTTACTTGGATTTGTTGTGAGTGCTACTGGTGTTGAAATAGATGACGAGAAAATTGAGTCCATCAAATCTTAGCCAACCCCCCAAATGCTACCAAAGTTCGTAGCTTCTATGGGCTGACAAGTTTTTATTGGCGATTTGTTAAGAATTTTAGCACTATTGCATCTCCATTGACCGGGTTGATCAAGAAAGAAGTTTTCTTTATTTGGGGAGGACAGTAAGACAAGAATTTCCAAGACTTGAGGTTCATGCTATGTTCATCTCCATTGCTTCAACTACCCGATTTTGAGAAGATGTTTGAAGTAGAATGTGATGCTTCGGGAATTGGGATTGGTGGTAAGAAGGTAAGTCCTTGGCCTATTTTAGTGAAAGAATTAAAGGGGCTTCCTTGAATTATTCTACTTATGATAAGAATTTGTATGCTCTTGTGTGGTATTAGCCATTAGCAACACTATCTATGGCATAAAAATTTGTGATAAAGATGAATCTTGAGTCCTTAAAGCATCTCAAGGGCCAATCAAAGTTGACCAAGAGATATGCAAAGTGAGTCGAGTTTATTGAGACCTTTCCCTATGTGGTCAACTAAAATCAAGGCAAAGACAATGCGGTAGCGGATGCACTTTCACGGAGATTTATGTTGGTTAATACTTTGGTGTCCAAGTTGATGGGGTTTGAAAGTTTGAAGGAATTCTATCGTATGGATTCCGATTGTTACTTTTGAATAGCTTATCCAAGGGTATCAGGTTGATAGATTTTGATTACTTGATGGGTTTGTATTTAAGGATGGGATAGTTTGTGTTCCAAAGAGCTCATGTCGAGAATTGATCATTATTGAAGATCATAATGGCGGCATGATGGGTCACTTTGGAGGCGCCAAGACTCTTGATATATTTGCGGAGAAATTTTATTGGCCTAAGATACGACATGATGTGGAACAGATATGTGGAAAATTTTTATAACGCAAGCAAGCTAAGTCCACGACTCGGTATCAAGGTATGTACACTCCTCTTCCTACTCCGAGTGGCCCGTGGATAGATATTTTCATGAATTTTATGTTGGGACTCCCTAGAACATAAAGGGGTCATGATAGTATTTTTGTAGTAATGGATCGGTCTTTCAAGCTGTCACATTTTATTCCTTGTCATAATATTGATGATGCTCTTTATATGGCTTATTTATTTGTTTTCAATACTTAAGTTACATAGGGTACCTAAAAATATTGTTAGTGATAGGGATCCCAAATTACTTAGTTATTTTTGAAAAAGTCTTTGGGGTGTGCTTAGCACCAAACTTCTATTCTCTGTTTTATGTCACCCTCAAACAGATGGACAAATAGAGGTAGTGAATCGAACACTTGAGAATATTCTTTGTTGTGTTATTAGGGGAAATCCACCTTCTTAGGAAGAATAATTACCCTTAGTTGAATTTACTTATAATAGGTTGTATCATTCTTATATTAACATGACTCTTTTTGAAGCTTGTTATGGTTGTAATCTATTGTTTCCTCTTAAACTAACACCATTTTCTAGGAAGGAATTGACCGAACCAACATAAAGTATCCAAGAAGAAGAATTAAGGCAAGGGGAAGGTGTTTTTTCAATTGGGTGATTGGATGTGGGTACACTTCCAAAAGGAGATGTTTCTACATGATCGCAAGGGAAAGCTAAGCCCAAGGGGAATGATCCATTCCAAGTGCTCAAACGCATTAATAATAATGCATACAAGATCGACCTTCAAGGTGAGTACAATGTTCATGAAGTGTTTAATAGTATTGATTTATCTCCCTCTGGTGTATGTGGACATAAGGATTCAAGTACGAATCCTCTTCAACAAGAGGAGGATGATACGAGTATGGATGACACCTACCCTTCAATATCACTCACGAGGAGCTACGCTAAGGAGTTAAAGGCCTTGCAAGCTACCATATGGAAGAATGAAGCATGTTGGACTTTGTACGAGCCCTAACTGGTGATTTAAACATATGGGGAGTTTGTGGGATGCAAGATCAAGCTTATGGAACCCAAAGAGGGGAGGAATTGGATGTCTAAACTCATGAGGGTCCAACTTGAAATTTTAAAAACTTAGAGGACTACTTTGACATATTGAGTCACTTTTGGACCAAAAAGTATTTTTTTTTGTATAAATAGTTGATCTTCCTTCAAATTTGAACAAACTTGGATGAAATACACTTCAAACCTTTGAAAGCTTATAGTTTAGTTTTAGTATACTTTAGTCATTATCATACCTTAATTGTAGTTTGGGTGATTAAGGGTGGATTTCCTTGGTTGCCAACATAACTTCTTTACTTCAATCAATCGAAGGATCTTCCATTTGTGGATTTTGGATTGATATTCTTTTGGTTGATTGTTTGGTGTTTATTGTCATTCGTTTGGTTCAATTGGAAGGTGAATGTATCAAGTCTCTCTTTGTGACCGGTAAATTATCGTAAATTTTCGCATATCTTTTTTCTTTGATTTCTTTCTCCCTGTTTTGGTGTGAT
>JBDJHY010245844.1:0-10756 GCA_039654485.1 Withania somnifera
TATATATTTTTATGTTCTTCTTTGAATGATTTGTTGTGATTATTCCATGTTTATGTGGAACTAATTCTTCTTATTCTAGGGTTTTGGTATAACTAGCAAGATGTTTATTTATTTATATACTATTTAATTTGGAACAATTATCGTATAATTGGTCTTATGTTTCTATGCTTAATATCTATGTGCTTAGCGACCATTAAGATAAACTTATAAACCTGAAAGTAAACTAATCGAGAATATGAAGGGTAGAACAAGAAATGTAAGGAGTGAGTTCATATATAGATTATACCAAGGTTGGATAATTGAGTATGATTTGTAACTAAGACATGACCGTGTACTTAGTTTGCCTCGCTTGGTTCATTACGGAAAGATAAATATAAAGCATCTAAATTAAATTATCACAACACATATCGATCGAAGTAGTTGTGAGATTTGTGTAGATAGTGATTAGAAGATGATCACTCCCTACTCATAGGTTAAAATCCAGAACCAACAATTAGATAATTCAAGCTAATTAATTAAATTAATTAAATAGAATTGCTAGCAAACCCATAGTCCTACTTCGAGTCATCCATTGATTAAGTAGAAATATAGTCTTCTCTAGATTAATTGTCCATTAGTTAATTTTATCATTCTTAGTTTAATTGTATTCCCAAATATACCTCTGCAAACACTCCGCTTAAATAATAATTAGAATTAGTTTAATCCAGTTAAACAGTTAATACAAGTCCCTGTGGGTGCGACATCCCGCTCGCAAGAGCTACTATATTACTTGTACGATCACGTACACTTGCGTGTGCCTTTGGACGCAATAGAATTCACCCTAAAAATCTCTATATCATAACCATGAATTTAAAATACTAGATAATTAGGCACAAGGATTGGAAGAAAAACTTACTAAATAACACATACCTGAATTTGAATGAAAATCCACGGAGAAATTTAAAGAGAAAAGGCTGCTCAAAGACCCCTTGAAGAAGAACCCTAGTCTTTGTTCTTGAGAGGATTTGAAAAAGACTTGGATTTGATTTGATTTAGTGTAGCATGAATAAAAATAAATGTTTGGGGATTAAATATATTCAAATTTCAGACCCAAACCGACATAGGATTGGTTCTTTAAAAGGTGAAAAATGTCAAAAATAACCTAACAAAAACGAAAAAAAATTACCCAAGACTGACACATAACCACGACCCCAACCATGTCACAGTTTCCATCGCGGCTACTGCCCAAATGTGTCTTGGTTGGTGTCGCGCTAACCAGCCTAGAGTAACATCGTGGGTGCCACAATTACCCTCAGTCCAAAATTTCCTACACACTTTCTGAGTGTCACATCTGCAATAGCGCCAAGCTTACTACCATGACACATTTGGAGGTTTCTAAACATGTAAAATATGTATAAGCATATGAGATTGATACCCAATCATTACCAAGCCTGCAAAAATTTTAAAAAATAAAATTTCATCCGTCGAAAATACCAACATACGCTAGAATCACAAGAAATTATAGAGATACTAGAAGGCTTTAAAGAAAGGGCATAACTTTCTACTCCAATCTCGAAATGACGCGCGGTTTATTGCATTGCAAAGTAGACTTCGAGGGCTTCAAAAACATGAAAATCAAACCCTTATATCTACAAGAGGTATAAAATCATTTTAGGCTCACATTCAGGCTCAAGATTCAAGGTAAGCCACAAACAATTAATGAGTTAAACTCTAGGTGACTTTCGAGGTGTTACATTACATCATTTTAGGTGCTTTTTTTTATATATATTTGCATTGTATCATTTATATTTAAATGTTAATTTTTTTTATTTTTATTTTAATATATACAAATACAATTACAAAATAAATGAAACAATAAAAATATAAATGATGCAGTCAATTACAAAATACAAATACAAAAACAAATGAAATAATGAAAAATACAAAATGAATAATGATGCAGTCAACTACAAATATAAATACAAGATGATGCAATCAACTACAAATACGAATACAAAATGATGCAGTTAACTACAAAATACAAATACAAAACAGTTCTTTAAAAAACTAATAATGCAATCAACTACAAATACATATACAAATACAAAATAGTTTTGAGAAGTACAAAATTCGCAGGCAGCGATAATTGAAAGACTTGATAATGTTGATATACAAATACAATATACAAGTACTAATTTGTATCAACAATGATAATTTATCAAGTTATTCTTTCAACTTCACCGTCATAGCTGAAATTCATCATAAGACGCACAGTAATTAAACCCAATTTCGACACGATCTAGCCATGAAAATTTAGGATTAAAAAAAATGTTACAACAACAGTTGATCCTTCACCACATCTGTCCACCGTCGTAAAAAGAGAACCGATATGGCAAATGCTCTTTTGCTTTGTAGCTACTGCTCTTATCCTTCCTAAGTTGTTCGTAAGTCTTTCTTAGTTTAGACCCCCCACAGGATGGAGAATCACTAGAAGCAAGAAAATCTTTTGACGGGACTTCTAATAGTTCATACATATTTGGGGCAGGATCATAAGAGGGAAAGATGTGTCGAAGATGATAAGGAGAATAATTGAGTGAATTTGGTAAAGTAAGAGCGAGAATTTGAATTCAAAAGTGATTTGACAAGGTAAGTGGCATAAAAAAAAGAAGGCAAATCATCTAAATGTATTGAAGAGATCTATTTAATACTCTCCTAAAATAATGCTACTGTTGCTTTTAGGAGTAATTATTAATAACTTTATTATGAATTGTAGTTAGGGTCTTAAGTATTTTATGCCATGTAATTTTTTCAGAGAGAAATTGGGTGGGCTAAAATGCTCGATTATTTGCACTTGGTCTTTAGTACTCTAAAATTCACCATATTTGTGTGACCCAACACATAGACATGGGTATTTTTAAAGAGACTGAGCAAATAGGTTTCAGTTCATTGGTGATCTCCATTACAATGAAGCTGCCTTCATTTCATCCCAAGCATCTTCTCTCTTACAAGTTACAAGTTGATATTGGTTGTAGTTCTTTCAATCTTTACTGAAGACATCTTGTGATGCTTGTTCCTATACATACTGTGCATTAATCCTTAGTTGACTCTGCCAATAACCTCATATTTTTATTCTTCAAGCTGAAATAGTAAAGCGTTGATTACTAGAAGTCTGAATTAAGAATTTTGACTCGATTAAATTTCATGTTATTTGTTTTTAGTATTATATGCATTTTGACAGAATTTATATTTTTTTCTGAAGTAAAAGCAGTGTTTTTTTTTCTTCTGTATAACTACAGGTAATGTGATGACGAAATCTGATGTTTATGTATTTGCTCTCTTACTGGTGGAGCTGATAACCAAAAAAGAGTGTGATTATTCATTTTTAAATCTGGATTAAAAGGACTATGGTTGGTGAAAACTTAAAATTTGATCATCTACGATCATAAGCATGATATATAGAACTCAACGAATCAATGTTTGTAACACAATTAAGAAAACACTCTTCTTATTAAGGAACAAATAACTCAAATCTCTCAACAATGGTCTCACGTTCTCTCAAGACTCAAAACAATAAAACTCTTTCTACTACTAACACAATAAACAACTAACCCTATTTATAATAAACTCATCTCCTAATTTAATAAGGAATAGGTAAAGTATAAACTCATCTCCTATTTTAATAAGGAATAGATAAAGTATAGATATCTCCTAATTAAATAAGGAATAGGTCAAGCTTAGTTCAACATGATATACAGCTCCACGGAAACGAAAGAAGACACAAGGCCGACTATGAAGTATGTCTCAGATGTTCTGACAACAGCAATGAAGATGGAAGCGAAGGGGGAGAAAAGAAAAAGAGATGAAAATGAAGCAGTAGAAGCAACAAAGAATGTTGCAATTTCTGGAGAAAAATGAGTTGTTATAGTTATACCTTGTTCATATTAGAGTTCCCTATTTACATGGCTATCAGAAAACAATACTTTCCCTACTTGTAGAGAAAGTTGTTATGTATGGGTAACTCTTGATGCTCACACCTTTTGATGACTTTTTTCATTTATAAAATAAATTTATGTATAATCGAGTTCCCAATTTGTTTTGGACTGAAATGAAATTATTTTTTTAGTGTCTTCTTCTTTTTTCATTTCTTACAGACTAAATATAAGAATAATTATGGTCCTATATACGTATTACAAAATATATAGGTTTACCATACTTAAAGTAAATATACTTTTAACATGCTTACCTAGAGTATATGTTGGTGTAAATTTTGGTCATGTTAGATACCAATTATTAGTAAAACTGTATATATTTATAACTTTTCCGGAATAGCTATAATGGGTGAAGGTAATTAGTAAAACACTCTTTATTAAACATTATAAGCTGGTAAATATTAAAGTAATGGCGTTTTGCATTATATTTAAAGTTATGTCCATTTTACACTAACTTGATTTTGTAGGCTACGTTTGTTTTCTCTAAGGATACGAATATATTTTGAACTGTTGTCATAATATATTTCAGTATAACTAAATCAATTAAAAAAGAAAATTCTCCTTAAGAAATAGTGTTGGACCATTTTTAAAAAATTATAATGGACTAGTTTGTTAGGGTGAGAAAAAAGCTAAAATATGATTCTCCTATTTAATTTGTCTCTCACCAAAATATCAGTACCATATTAATAGAGTTACTACGACATTATTTTGTTTTATTTTTATATACTATAATGTAGTAATTTTTTTTAAAACTCATGTAATTTGATTTATGTTCTAACGTTATCATAGATGTTTATACATAATTTTGATTTATATTCATGATAATGTAGTTTTATATTGCTTGTGTGTAAAAAGAGAATCCCAATTCTTAACCCAAATGTTCAGTATCTAAATGATGTAAATGAATTACATTAATCATTTTTGTAAATGAAGTTGTATCTACGTAATCTTGACTTTAAAAAAAGAAAACCGCAGAGTCAGTATTTTCTTGACAAGGATGATTTTTTTCTTTCCCTACTATGTTCTGAACTTGCAATAATAGAAATCTTGAAAACACATCGTGTGAAAAAAAAAATAAAAAAATAAAGACTGGCAAGTCGATTAATGTTATAGTAAAACAAAAGTGGTCATGGTTTTTCGATCTAGGATTCTAGGCAAAGACAAATATTAAGAATTTAGAAGTTTTGAATGTCATGCTGAAGTATACATAAAATTTCGTGTAATTTAAGTAGATATTTAAAGAGGAGAAGCACTGAATAACATTTATCATCGATGTAGTAAACATGAAAGAGGAGAAGCAATATATATGTAACTTTAAAATGAGACGTATGATATCATAACACCGTTTCCTTTCTACATATATTCGCCCCTGACTGTAGGTAAATTCTTTATTCTGGATCATCTTGCTAGAATTTTAGAGATAGTTACTTTGATAATTTTTTTTTTTACTAGTGTTGATGATTTATATGGTGGCAGATTAACGGTTAGAATAGAATGAAAGGTTGGTGGCATCGTTTTTAGGACGAGTTGGGTGTAAAAAGTGAAACAAATTGAGAAGAGTGGTGAAGAAAGATACCACATTCGCTTAAAAGTACTTGGTGTTCTTTTAGTTTGGATACGCTCCATCAAAAATCTACACACTCTTACAATGTAACGAGTTCTTTTTTATTATCTTATGTACTTTTAATTAAATGTCTTGAAAAAAAGTATTTTTTTTTCATAGCAAAATATGTGTATTTTAGCTTTTTTTTTTCACACGAAAAAAATAGTAAACTTGGATTGGAGTTATCATTTACTATGTGTACTCTATTTATTAGTAGATGTTTCTTTAGGATTGTGTACTATTAAGGAGTCGTAGTCCTTTAATATATGATATAGTTGAATCCTAAAGACACAATTATTTTGGAATTTGTTTTTGCTAAAATGACACGTATTTTGGAATAGAGAGGTAGCTCTTTAACAGCTTATTGCTTATATTAAAAAATATTTATTGAAGTTAAGAGTAAAATTGGAATAAAACAATACATATATTCTTAATTTTCACCACTTGTTTTAAAACAAAGTGAAAAGGTACACCCACATAGATGATGTGCTAGAATTTTAAAGAAAATAAAAAAATGAACCATAAAATCTATTACTTAGAAAAATATGTCATTCATGCGCTCTAACTTGATTAAATAATACACAAATTGTCATGTTAGTTTACGGAGTTCAAGGGATATATTATGTGTTTATCTGGTCACTAACAAAATTAAAATATCTAAATTGCAACACTTGTAGATTTAATTAGGGGTGGCCATAATTTGGTTGAAAGTGGACATAATTTGGTTGAAATCGAAAAATCAAATTAAATCGATTTTTTTTAAATTTTAGTTTTGATTATTCAGTTATTTCGGGCGGGTTCGGTTTTCAATTCTAAAATTTTCTATTTTCCGTTTTCAGTTTCAAATTTTGAAATATATAAATTCGGTTAACTGAAAATTAAATTTTATTGGGCTTGTATGTTGTATTATCAATTTGTCATTACTTACTTATATAGTTGGGCCAATTAATATACAACTTAACCCCGTCCCAATCTCAGTAATCTGACTTAATTATACCACTTTCAAATTTTAATTATCATGATACACAACTTACCCCGATCCAAATAATTTTACCACTTTCAACCCAACTACCCAAATCCATTTAGGCATTTTAATTTCCAAATCTTAACTTCAAGGCCCAAATCGAAAAACCGAACCGAAATTGCAAAATTCGAACCAAATCGAATTTATTTTGGTTCAGGTTCGGTTATTAATTTCACGAAATCAAAAATCGAACCGAAAAACCGAATGCCCACCCCTAGATTTAATAGGCTAGCTAGATCAGCCAGAACAAATTAAATAAATATAAGAACTTTCTTATTTTCATTCTTTGGCATGTTCTTTAACTAGATTAATAAAGACAAGTTTTTATGAAAAAATAAGTGTAATGACTTTCAAGGATATTTTTTTATTTTTTTTTATCATTTTACTGTTTCCGTGGTTGCATTATGCCAAACTAAGTTTGATTCCATGGTTGGTTCGGGAATGGAATGAGCTTTGAGTGAGATTCTAGAAATTTTGAGTTTTAAAGCTTTAAGTGTGAAATGTGGAACTCTAGGGGTCATTTGGAGTTCGGGACCTTAAAACAAAAATATGTCAGTTCCATCAACTTCGAAATGTTGATTTTGGTCTAGTAGGACCTTCACTTTAGCCCTTTGTATTGATTTGAGTAGTTTGAGAGGATAAAGTTGAGTTTTAAAAAAAATGATTGACTTTGGTCAACATTCGGACTTAGAGTGTCTGGATTGAAAATTCGATGGTTTTGTTGGATTTGAAAGAGATTTTTGGTCTAGAATGAGGGCTCTTTTATTTTTTGTAGGCCCTGGGAGTGTTTTGATCTTTTTTGGTGTAAATTAATTTATAGGCCCTTAACGAGTATCCCGTCAAGGAGACCTCGTACTCGTGTGTTGATGGTTTTGTTGAGTTAAAATATCAAATTTAGTGTATTTGCATAAATGATTTGTATGCACGAGATTCCGAACGAACCCTGGAGGTCCATTCTAAGTTAAAAAATAAGGTTGATTTTTGCTATCCGGATCTGCTGTAGTTGACCGATTTATTGGTCATTTTGGATGATAAATCGGTATTTGGTCCTATAAATCGACAAGGACCGATGAATTGACTGTTTTAATTGATTCATTGGTCATCGTTGGTAAATTTGAGATTCTTTAATTTTACCTAAATTTTTTTGTATTTTCACATATCAAAAGCGATTTTCTCACATTTTGGCAACGTCATAGAAGGATTTCATGTCTAAGCTACTGGGTAATGATTCCTAACATTATTTCTTGCATTTAAACATGAATTTAACTTGAAAATCATGATTTTAAATGAAAAAAAAAATGAGGAAATTTTTCGACGAATTCAAAAATACTATTTCAATAATTTGAACCACGAATTGAGCTGGGTTTTCAATAAGACTTGATATCTAGATTTTTCAAGTTACCGGGTAACATGTTTTTACAATAAAATTTTGATTTTGACCTCGTGAGTCCGGGGCTAGTTTTTGAGTAAAAAACCCTATATTATGAGAATATGGATACCGATTTTCATGTTTTCTTGTATGCATTGTGTTTTTAACTAGATTCCACCCGTTTAGAGGATCAAGGAAAAGGCAAAGCTCAGGATTAAGATAATTTCTTCACTTCTAAGGCAAGTTGAGGTTCTTTGGTCTATTTATAAAGTATTAGCAATTACTTGCTAGATTATGTTTAATTTGGGAAAGATGATTATATTGGGGTTATTAGGATTGCAGCAATGCCGAACCTAGAAATAAGGGCATTAATTGATGATGTGATTTCTTGATTTATGACTTTGTTCTATCATGTGAACTAGATGAAGTGTCATGATTTAGTTGGGCTACTAGGTAATGAAAACTACCTTATGATAACTCAATTTGTTGAAATATATCATTTTGCAAAACCCTGTGGGGGTTGGAATAATATGGTAACTTGATGATTGTTTATTTTCGTGATGAGTTGATTTACTTATTGTAACCTGATTTTCCACTCTCCATGCTTACATTGGTATATGCTTATTCTATTCTTATTATGCATGAAAATTGAGTCGTGGCGATGATTTGGGATGTGGGGGTTCGAGGTTTCTGCCAGATATTGATACGTAAGTATAGCCTGAGGTTTTTTCCAGGTATTGATAGATAATGCACTGAGATTTCTGCCGATCTTGTATTAGGAGTAATAGGGAAGAAATGCATCACGATTATTTACGCTTAACATTGCATTTTACTTTGATTTTTTTGTTATTTGGATTGTCTGCCCACCTGATGACTTGTAGTTACTTGAGAATTGGTGTTGCCTTGAGATCACTTGATATCCAAATCATACTCTGAACTTATTGATATTACTTGATGATTGCTCATGATCCATGACTATTGATTGAATTTCATTGATACTTGATTGGACTTGATATTATTGACCATCTCAAGGTGATTAGTGTTGTGGTAGAGTGGGTGGTATTTGTACTTTGTGAGAGTTACTTACATTTATATATATCTTGTTCCTTGTTGTTGGTTGGGCTGATGTGTATAAACCGTCTGCAGGTTGTAGTATCAAAGGCTGTTTAGATGTCAGGAGTAGCCATTAGTTATTTATATTTAGATCAGTCGAGGATGCTGCTGAATACCGTTGTTTTATACTCGCCCTTTTCTTTTCTGTACTCTTGTGCATGTGCTGTAGCGGATGAGACTTGAACTCTTATTTCTCATACCCAGCAGCTTATCACCGCTCATTCACCGTCTCTTTTCATTATCTTGGAGTTTTTACCTTTCTTTGAGATTTAAACCAAACTTTGTATAAAACTGTTACTTAGTATCTTTGTAGAATGGTTATCTGATTTTGGGTGTAATAGAAGAGTTCTATGTTTATATAAATATCTTACTTATCTAGTACTTCTACTTTAAAATTGACTTCTGTTTTTAAATATATCCGTGAGTTAGATTAACCTACTAAATTGATAAGGTAGGTGTCACTGTGCCGGATTTGGGAGCGTGACAATAAGGTAAGATCTTTAACAATAGTT
Organism: Withania somnifera; assembly: GCA_039654485.1. Taxonomy (NCBI): domain Eukaryota; kingdom Viridiplantae; phylum Streptophyta; class Magnoliopsida; order Solanales; family Solanaceae; genus Withania; species Withania somnifera. The sequence goes on from JBDJHY010245844.1 coordinate 9,590, forward strand.
TGATAGGGTGAATTTCTTTTCATAAATGACCTTCTTATCTTCACCCAGCAAAACACCAATATCGTATTGATGTAGTTACTGTAATATTATTTTGTTTTATGTTTTGTATTAACAGTGAGAATTTTATAGGTCTCTCACTTCTATATATTTGTCTTTCCATCTTTGTTTTGTTTATTTTATTTTCCTTTAGTGAACTAAAATATCTCTAAGAAAAAATAAAAAATGGAATATAGAAGAGAAGGTATAAAGGAAATAAAAATAAAGGTGTTCGAAGTGGGTATAAAATATGATAACAAATCACGTTGTTGATCAACATTATCAATTAAGGTTATCACCAAGATTTGAATTTTAGGTGTTAACAGTGAAAAATTAAATTGAAATCGTGAAACCTAAATTTTGCGGCTTCAAAAATCGTGAAGGACAGAAAAAAAGACTTAACTTTCAAGAAAAGTATTCAACGTTTCAAGATTTGTGAACCTTCAGATGAGTTTTTAAAAAAAAATTAAATTAGCTCTACGGTTAACTGATTTGTTCTTTGAAGACACAATTCATCATTTAGCTAACACAATTTATGAGTACTTGTCAAGCAACTTTAAGTGTTTTTGGTGAAAATTTGAGCTTGTTGGGTACTAGTGTGGATGATAATGATCCCCACAACATTATTTTGGCTATAGATGTGGATATGTGGAGTATACAATTTGTAATTAGGTTAAAAAGATCTAAGGAGGTTTATAGTTTTTGTCCTGTACGAAGCGCTGATTAATGATAATGAAAACAATGATAGAGAGCGCGAATTTTGTTTGGTAATTAATAAGGTTCAAGAATCTTCTAGCGAGTTAAAGAGAAAAAATGATGTGAATATACAAAATTAAATCAGATCACAGTTATCTAATGATTTTAATTTGTACCTTAGAATCAACTGATTCGCATGAATTGCTGGTACATGATGGTGACAATAAGGACAAAGAGGCCGAATATTATTTACAAATTGATAATGGAGTTAATGAAATGCGAAAAAATAATGTACAAAACATTCTTGATCTTAAAGTAGAGTATGCTTTTGATGATTTCGATATTACAGAGATTATGAATACTCTGTTGGATTTCTTCACGAATAAAACGTGATTTTTTAATCAAGTTGAGGATTTTGATAAGAAAGTTTAAGTA
>JBDJHY010245855.1:0-10756 GCA_039654485.1 Withania somnifera
AGGCATTAAGAAGCACCAACAATCTCTCATTCCTCTCAAGCCACAGATCAAAATGAACCTGATGCAGGACAACACACGCAGAAGAGACCAAAACATCAAGCCAAAGTTCATATACCACTAATGAGAACAGTTTGCCACCAAAGGTGGGTTTTCAAAGGACATGTCCCAAATTATTTTGAGGAAAACAGTTCGTCCAAAAAGAAATTGACAAACTGGGGGTAAATAGGAAGAATTGAATCGAAATAAAAATCAATTCGCTGAGGATTCTAGGGAGAATTCAGTTGTCCTCCTTCCAAGATTATTACAGAGCTCTAAATGCTTCATGGTAAAAACTTTGTACGCGGCCTGCCCCACTCATCATCATGCAAATGCTGCCAATCATTACAGCATTGTGTTAATACACATCAAAAAAGTAGAATTAGGGACTAAAATATAATGGAACAACACAGTAACAACTGGTCTTTTCTCACACTACCGCTAAAGGTATGAGTAATAGTGATAATATCTCCAGTAGACAAGTAGCAAAAACAGTATTTAAGCTACATTGACACAAAATATCTCTAGAATTTAGAAGTGCAATTTGATGTTTCTGAAAACCGGAAACAAAGTTGACGTGATATCCCAAATATAGGAAATGTAGGACTGAAATTCATAGCACATATAATGTCTCTTCAATTATATGATGCAGGTGATAATATGATCCATGGTGATCATATTCCACTTTCACCAGGGAATAGAAAGCGTCTAAAGCTCACCACCTGGCTTACGATGCTCGAACTTTACCTGCTGGCAATTCAAACACTGAAAAACAAACCTCGTGACACTGGATCTCAAACTGCGCCACCAATAATGTTGTCTCAAATCTCTGCACATCTTCTCTATGCCCGGATGTATAGAATACCTGATACAATGGGTCTCACGAAGAATAGTCTGGATCAGATCTCCAATCTGGAAACACAGATGCCACTACCCATCCACAACACACCGTCAGAATCTACAAAAGCACCACTGAACTCACCTCTCAATGCCAACTCTCGAATGCGAATCAAGGCATGATCCTCATACTAACGTTGTCTGATATGATCAAACAAAGTGGGTCTGGCCTCAACATGTGCAAGCACTCTACCAGAAATCGAAATATCCAATCTGACCAGCCAGTTAGCCAAAAACTGAATGTCTAAAGCTAATGGTCTCTCTGACACAGACAAAGCTGCCAAGCTACCCATACTAGCTGCTCTCCGACTCAGGGTGTCCGCTACAACATTCGCTCTGCCTGAATGACAAAGGATGTTGATATCATAATCCTTCAAAAGCTTGACCCATAGTCTCTGTCTCAAATTCAAATCCTTATGAGTCAATATGTACTGCAGGCTGCGAGATCGGTAAAAATCTCACAATGAACCTCGTACAAATAGTGTCTCCAAACCTTCCGTGCGAAGATTACCCCTGCCAACTCTAAATCATGGGTAGGATAATTATGCATGTACCTTTAGCTCACGTGAGGCATATGCAATAACTCTACCCTGCTGCATCAGAACACAACCCAACACAATACCAGAGACATCACAATAAACTGTAAAAGGCTGACCCTCAACTAAAAGCTAAACTACCAAAACAAATTATGTCCCAATCAATTGGGAAAAAGCAAAGTGACTACTCCATCCATACAACTTCACAAATCCTATTTTGATTGGTCATAGGTCAGTATCAATCACCAACATCCTCGATCCCAAATTAATTGGGGTTAGTTTTGTGAGCCCTATGGATACATTTAGAGGTAGGCCTATGTATAAAGCTTGAGTGCACTGGCACACATGAATATTGTCAAAAATTATGTGAATGTATGTACATATTTGTCCAAAAGCTTAAATGTATCTTGCTAGCAACACACAATAACAAATGACATTTTCGCAAAAGTGAATCTAAAATTTTAAACTTGTGGTTCCCAATAAAATAAATTAATGAGTTTTAGAAATAAAAAAAAATGACCAGTGAGTTTCGATCCTGGGCATAGGCAGGTGAAGAGATTTTAGGGGTTCCCCTTCTTCCGTTGAACCAACCACTCCTTCAGTTATGGGTTCCCATCAGCAAATTCTTATCCCGTTAATATATTTTTCTATCTAATTATAGGATGTACGGTAGCAAGTGAGGGTTCCTGGGAACCCCAACTACTATAGATCTGCCCCTGCATTTGAGGGACACTAGATAAGAGTTGTTTAAAACTCTACTAATGCAGATATCACTGCCTTGTTTAGGCTACAAGGCGTCCCTCTTTTTATTTTTCTTTTGGCCTTTTATTCTTTTTTTTTAATTCTCATTTTCCCTCTTACCTTTCTTTTCTTCTTGTTGCCACTTAAAGACACTCTCGGGAGCAGTACTAAGCTTGACAATTGAAATGCAAAAAAGTTCGATAAGTTTAAACATAAATTACTTTTAATCAACCAAAGAATACACCTAAATTTCTAAATTTTTCTTCCCACAAATTACTCTAAAACATTCTTTATTAAAAATAATATGAAGTTGTCCAAAGGTAACCAAATAATTAGCCTTCTACGAAAAACTCAGGATTCTATAAAACTAGAAGTTCACCAAATTCCATAAAATTACGCTACGGTGAGTTTTAGGAGAGAAAGAGATAGGGCAAAGAAGTATTGAGGAGAGACAATTAGACAGGACATGGCACACCTACAATTTCTTGAGGACATAACCCTAAATAAGAAAATATGAAGGTCGAGGATTAGGATGAATAATTAGTAGGTAGTTGAACATTGTTTAGTTTCTTTTTCTTTCTTTTTCTTTTTCTCTGAAATTGACATTGTTTAGTTTCACTCATCAGACCCCACTTTGTGGGACTATACTGGGTATGTTATTATTGTTGTTGTGTAACTCTCCAACTATCGCATCCTTCGAATTTACTATTACTTGTTTTCGGTGCTTCATTTATTGTAACATTTGTAGTTGTTACTGTTCTTTCCACCATTATTTTCTGTATGATTTCTTCACTATTGCATTTCCTTTAAAAATCTACAGGAGACAACTTTTTTACCTTCACAGGGTAGGGATAAGGTTGTATACACACCATCCTCCCGAGTCCCCACTTATGGGGTTACACTGGGTTATAGAGTCACAAATCATTAACCACGATAAGAACTCCTAACAAACACCTAAGTGATGACACATGTTAGTGGCACCAAAAGGATATTAAATGAATGGAATTGAGATGTGGATAAAATATAATAAGATATAGTCACGTTGAGGTTCCCTCTCAAATGAGGCATGTAATGGAACCACTAGTTCTATCATTAACTATGGCTTTGAATCTAAGCAAAATTCAAGAGAATGTTTGATGTCTCGAATTTTTATCTTTCTAAGTGACAAGAAAATATAACAACAATAAACTTCAATCTCAACTTAGACAGGGATCATTTGTTTCCATCAATTCTTTTTGTAAGTCAGTATCAACTCCACGAGATTATAAGTCTTTTGAGACGATTTCCTCTTATCTAATTTTAGATTTTTCTGATCCTCTTTTATCACTTGTAACCATCATATTGTAACATCTAAAAAGGAAAGGCAACAAATATTAGGTTTCATGTATAAAAAGTTACTAGGTTGAGACAACTATTGGTATCAAAAAGGATTTGACGAAGAAAAAGAAAAGAGATTATCAATCTGTAAAATCAACATATCGACTAGCACAAACTAATTACATATCCACCAAGAATTTTTGTGAGAGTCGAAGAAATACAAAATTCAAATAAATAAATGTTATAATTCAAAATTCTAAATTGTATTAGATACCAAGTCTAGCATTGGCTTCTAATCTGAAGCCAAACTCCCGTAAATCAATTTATTCCCAAGTATAAACACACAAACCATTGATGTGTATATATATACACCCCTCCAAAATACCTTTATCAAAACTCACCCGAAAAAGGAATATATGAAGTTGCATTCAAAGGTGTGGCCTAGTGGTCAATGAAGTGGGTTAAAAAAACCTTGAGGTCTAAGGTCTCAAGTTCAAATTCTAGCGGAGGCAAAAGACACTAAGTGATTCTTCACATCTATTCTAGCCTTAGTGGACAGAGTTTACCTGGTACCTATTGTTGGTGGGCGGTGGCAGGTATCCCGTGGATTTAATCAAGTTGCGCGAAAGTTAGCCCGGACACCACGGTCATCAAAAAAAAAAAGATGTGAAGTTCATAAAATGTATCTATCCTTAAAATAACAAAAATAATACCATAATAGAAACATAAGTTTTTTACCTTGAAAATTTCAAGTATTGATATGATCATTTCAAGTAAATATTTCATATCTCGCAAATTATTGAAAATGACCTCATATGAATTCATGCTATCAATGTGTATGTTATGCTGACAAGATTGCAATTTTGCAATGGAATAACAAATTGTAAGCATGTCAAAGATATTATTTTTAAACTGAATTAGCATGCATTTCAAGTTCACAGCACAAAGTGGGTTTGTAAAAACATATTTCACACTTCACGGAATTCACAATGAATAGCTATATATAGATTACAACTAAGGAAGTTAAAAAGTAGGACCCGTTTATATTGTAACTTTCTTAATTTCTCAATTTGTATTTGAAGTCATTTTTTTTTATTATTGAAAATTGTAGCACTGACTGATCTGTTGACCTCGAATAAAAGACCATGATACACTTCTTGCTTGTTGTCTAACTCTCTGAGACGAGAGTCATCAAAGAAGCCAACACTGGTAAAATTATGTTTCAATAATCATCATCAACTTCATGATCAGTGAGACAATGATAAGAACCAGATGATCCAGAGACCTCTGCTTCTATTGTTCTAATCATTGCAAAGTCTCTTAAACCACCCACCCAACTGATCCACACTCATAGTACATGCTTTGTTTTTTCTGTTCTTCAATGTAGCAAATTACATGAATCTTGTGTCCTTTGGTCATCTTCATAATTAAAGTTGGAAGAAAAAGCACCCACAATTAGCTGAATTCATTTCAGACCTCCTTTTGGTAAGGTTTCATTTCGGACTTCCTCTTGAACAACAGGAGAAGTCATCCTACCAATTTGAGGGGAAAAATTGAGATAATAAAGAAGCAAATAGGGTATCCATTAAGTTATTCATATGCCATCCTCCCCCTTAACCCTCTTATGTGTTCCGTTAAAACTTAACCCAACTGATTAAGAATAGAGAATTTTTCTAGAGACCCTATAAAGTGTAAACTCCGAAAGGAAGGCAACATCCGCCCATTTGACCATAAAAAACTTTACTATTTTCCCCAAAAAAATTCACTTTATTCTAAAAATGGTGTTTGGCCATAAGAATTCCAAATACAACTCTGAAGTGGTATTTGGAAAAGTGAAAAAAAGTTTAACTTGTTTTCAATTTTCTCCAACTCCAACTTTTATTACTTATTTTCCGATAAGTTTAACTTGTTTCCAAAAGATATGGTCAAACACAACTCCAACTCCAAAGATGTTTTGTTTTCGTGGCCAAACACCTACTTAGGGTATGGTTGAATGAAGAACACGGGCAGAATGTACTTGATTTTCTAACCGAAGAAAGGTTGGAACTGAAGGAGCTTTCGACCCAATATTAAGCCATTTCTCCCAAAATAATGTCAAGAAAGTTGTTGATAGAGATTGATGACAAGTTGCTCTTGCCACTTGGTCTTTATGGAAGTTTGAAAATCATAGTTGCGAGAGCACTTGTGTATGTCATTTTCACAAAGATAAAAGAAACTTCAAGGATGAATGAATGATTTTCAAAATATTTTTTTGATTGTTGGAAAAATAATGAAAATCACAAAGGATGAAATGTGAAACACATTAAATAACACATTCCTATAACTAAATATTTGCTCCCTCTCCTCGAGAGTAATATTTATATGGGATTGTAAGCAAAATGAAGTTTCACAACACTAACCGGCGAGTTCCCTACACTTCGAAAGGAACAGTTCCAATACTTCGCCGGTGACCGCGGTCAGACTTCAGTTACGTCATCTTCAGTATCCAGCCGCACGCCATTCCTTACCGACGTTATTCCTTGTCGTCCAGCCACACGCCATTCCTTACCGACGTTATTCCTTGTCGTCCAGCCGCACACCGTTCAACTGGGTTCCACAAGACCACAAGTTGGCACTACCAAGTTCCACATTTCCGGTCTTCCACGGTTCACTTCCAGAATTGTTCACCACGAACAAAGATTCCTCCATTGATCCGTTCCCTTCTTCTTCGGTTAACGGAATTGGAGATTACAACTGATCAGATTTCTTGGGTTCACCCCGGCGTTTAGTCAGGCTCTCGGCGACCAGTTCTTCCGCCGACCAGTCCTTCTAGTAAGTATTCAGTTCAATTTTTTTTTTCTTTTTCTCCTCCGAGGACCTGCGACCAGAGGCGCAGTCCTTCCGGCGAGGCGGCAACCTTTCTTCTTTCTTTTTTTCCTGTTTTGTCTCACCTTTCTTCTTTTCTAAGTTCTTCTCTGTTTCAGTTCTCTAATTTCTTCTCTGTTTCTGTTTGTAAAAAAGAGACTAAGAGAGACATTATTTATTTATAAAAGAGACATAATTTTATCTCCATCTCTGTTTTTTGTTCTTTTTAAGTTTTATCCAGATCCAGAATTTAATTGATGATTTGTGTTTTTTTAAAGTTTATATAATAATATAATAATAATATTATATATCATACTATTATGTAATAACCAATAACATAATTTTTATTTATTTTAGCTATTTCAAATGGCATCCGGATCCGAAACTAGTGAAAAGAAAGATATCGGATGGAATTATGGTATGCAAGGACCGACAAAAGATTCCGCCATATGAGTGTTTTGTGAAGTAACATACAATGGTGGTATTACCCGTTACAAGCAACATCTGATGGGTGGATTTAAGAATGTAAAAACTTGTCCAAAATGTCCGGCAGAAATTAGGGAAGAAATACAAGCATATATCCAAAATAAAGCCACAACGAATCCAATTAATCAAAGATATGAACCACGGGTAGTTGGCGTCGTTGATGAAGACAGTGAAGGTGATGATGATATGGATGAATATAATGAGATGATACCTCCCTCTAAAACTCATAAAATATCTGGTAGTGTGGCCTCATCACGGAATGTGACTAAAGGTCCTATTGATTTTTTTGTTCAATCAAAATCAAAACAAGTATTTTGTGACCCAATACCAAAAAAAAATTAAGGGAACGTGCGGTTAATGCTTTTGCATCATGGGTATATGATGCCCGGCTTCCTTTTAATTGTGTCAACTATGACACTTTTGGTAGATTAACTGAGGCTGTAGGACAATGTGGCTCGGGAATGAAGCCTCTTACATACCATGAAGTTAGAAGTTAGAGTTAAGGAACTCAAAAAAAGGGTAAAGAAAGTAAATGAAATAGTGGAGAAACATAAAGTGCAATGGACAAAGTTTGGTTGTTCCATTATGATGGACAAGTGGACGGCACGGAATGAAAAAAAGATCATCAATATTTTGGTGAACTCCCCGATTGAAAGTGTGTTTCTTCGTTCTGTTCATGCTAGCAATGAATCTACCAATGCAACAAAAATGTACAACTTATTTAAGGAGCCAATTGAGCATATTGGACCACAAAATGTTGTATAAATTGTCACGGAAAATGCTAGTAAGAATGTGAAAGCGGATGACATGATAATGGCAATTTACCCACACATTTATTGGACTCTGTGTGCGCGACCCATTATATCAATTTGATGTTTGGGATATTTTCAAGATTAACTCATATGCTTCCGGTAATAGTTTCTTTATTTTAAGTCTAAGATTTTTAATAATTAACCTAATGCTTTTTGCCTACTAATTATCATTTTTTTTACAATTTTTCAAGAAGGCCATAAGGATTTATTCTTACACTAGTCAAAGGTCATTGTTGAATTTGATGAGAAAATTCACCAAACAAAGAAATTTGGTGAAACCGGCCAAAACTAGATTCGCAATGGCCTTTCTAACTTTGCAAGCTATGTACTTTTAAAGGAAAAACTTGAAATCCTTGGTCGTATCCACCGAATGGACTTCAAGTAGATTTGCAACAGTAACTTTGGGAAAAGAAATTGTTGGCTATCTTCTTTCGGCACATTTTTGGAATAATGTTGTCCGGGCTCTTAAAATTTGTGGTCCTTTGATCACAATGTTTCGCTTAATGAATGGAGAAAAGAAACCACCAATTAGCTACATTTATAAAGCCATGGATAGAGTCATAGAGTCTATTGAGAACGCTTTTGTTAACGTTACGAAGGAATATGAGAAAGTGTTTGAAATTACTGATACAAGGTAGAATGGTCAACTCCATCGATCTTTTCATGCAGCAAGCCATTTATTGAACCCGAGACAGTTTTATAAAGCCATCGAGAGTCAAACTTTAAGTCCCAAGTAATGAAAGGTTACTTAAATTGTGTTGAGAAAATGATACATGAAGTAGCAACACAAGATGCACTACTTGGTAAGCTTTCTAGGTACAAAGCGACTGAGGGGATGTTTGGTTGTGGTCAAGCTGTTAGAGCTAGAGAGACAAGGTCACCGGGTTAGTGAAGTTGTCTTTATACTTTATAGCTTTATTTAAGTTATTTGACTTATTTATATTAATTAACTATTAAACTTTATATTATTTTTTATAGTTGAATAGTGGTCACTATTTAGTTGTCAAACTCCAACCTTGCAAAAGTTTGTCATGAAAGTATTAAGCCTAACTAGTCGTTCATCCGGATGTGAGCGAAATTGGAGTGTGTTTGAAGTGAGGAGAAAATTTATAATATTTTTATTTTTATATTATATTATTACTATTATTAGAATCTACTAATTACTCTCTACAACTTATTGACAGATTCATTCCAAAAAAGGAATAGGCTTGTTCTTTTACGTCTCAATGATCTGGTGTACATTAAGTACAATAGAACATTGGCACGTCGCTAAAATGCCCGCGAAACAATTGATCCAATTGCATTGGATAAGATTGATGAGGCAAATGAGTGGCTATTTGGTTTCCCAAAAATCAAGAAGATGAACTAGTATATGAGAGAAGTGATCTTGATTGGGGTACTGTTGCTATGGCGGCTAGAGTGGAGGAGAGTATATACCATTTTAGGGGATGTTCTTCTTCAACGTCAAGATTTGACAAAGAAAAAGGTAAAGCTACAAGTTCAAGTCAGACTCAAACTCGTCTTGTTGATGAAACATCCAATGAGAAAGATGATGAGATGGAATTTAATAACGAACAAAATACATTTCAACTTCAAGATTTTGAAAATCTTGAAGAAGAGTAGACTTTAAGTTTTAGAGTTTTAAACTTTTCGTGTCGCATGTCTTATGAATTATTTAGTTTTTTAATTGAAATATTTTATTGCACTTGAAATTATAGTTATTAATATATGCAATTAAATATTTTAATATTTTGTATTAATTATTGCCGCATATTAAAAAGGCGAGTGCCTCGCCGCTAGCCTCGCCACATGGCGAGGCAGTGCCTTGTCGCTTTCGTCATCCAAAACACTGGTACATACATTCTAACCTCCCCAGAATGGTAATGTGCACTCTCTTACTCTCGTGGAGGTAGAGAGGCTGTTTTCAAAACACCATTTTTTTCTTCTGAAAAGTAGGCAACAATTTTCACAGAAGAAAAAACCAACTTAGGATGAAAGGATACACCAAAAGACACAATTTCTCATTCAGAAAATATTTTATTTATTGTTTGTATTCAAATAAAATTTTAACAGTCGCCAGTTCAATTTATGAACAAATATAACAAGCAAAAACCCTAAAGTAGCATATAATATTCCAACTAAAATGGAAAATCAAAGCATAATATCTCACAACAATAAAAGAAGATCAGAGATTTGACATAAAGGAGAAGAACCAAAAACAGATCCGCCACACAAAAAGTGAATAGAAAAGTTGATCGGGAGACATACGAACTCTTTGACGATTCCCTTGTAAATCAAGACAGGGATGGCAACACCGAAGATACCAACAATGGCGAGGTTACGTCGACTCCAGCGGAAATTGTGCTCCAGATTCTCCCTCGCGGCTCCCCATTCCTCAATCCATTTGTTCTTGCTGTACTCCATTCCCCCACCCATCTTCCTTCGCTTCCGGTGAGAATGAGATTAAAGAATTTTTGGATAGTCGTCTCCTGGCTGCTACTGCCTAAACTGACAAGAGGGCGGGCGATCTGAGATAGTTCGTTTAATTCTAAAAGAGTTGCAATATTAACAAGAAATGTAAGCGACATAAGAGAGGAAAGCTCCCGTATAATATAACTGATGATATACTTTAAATTATCTTCATATAAAAAAAATATATATTTTTATTATTATTATGCATAATTAACAAAAACCTAAAAAATCTATTATAAAATACCACTATACATTTTGACTTATATTTTCATTTGTTCAAATTAAAGATTTAGAATAAATAAAGTATTTTGATAAAATTAATTTGATCTAAACTAGGAGTGGCCAACCGGACCGGGACAGGACGGGACGGGACGGACGAACCGGGTAACGGGATGGGACGGCACGGGATTTCCATCCCGGTTCGTCCCGTCCCGGTCTGGTACAATTTAATAAAAAAAAAAATTTAAAATAGTCGTTATCCAACGGTTGGATAACGGCTATATAGCCGTTTTCCACCACCACCCCCAGCCCAGCCCTACCCTAAAAAAAAATTTCCTATAAATACTACATTATTTCATTCAATTTTCATCAAATTCTCTCAATTCTCTCTACTAC
>JBDJHY010245866.1:0-10756 GCA_039654485.1 Withania somnifera
GTTTGGGTCCTCACCAGCTATTCCTCAGAACAGACCCTTCATCGTAAGAAATTGTATTATTATGTTGGTGATATTAAATTTAATGCCTAGGGCTAATGAGGGTTGTATAATTGCCCCTGTTTCCCCAGCTTCATCAAGGTCTACCTCATCATCATCCACATACACTTCACGAGGTCTCAAAGGTTGAGTCCTGCAAGGTTCATCTGGATAGTTAGCGGGTTGTGCGTCTACAGGGTGCTATTCAAGCTTAGGTAGGGCTGCATTATCCTGTCTATTCATTCTTATAAAGGTCTTGGGTATCTCGGGATCTAATGGTAGTAAAGGTTCTTTTTGACTCCAAGTGTTGGGCATTCACTACCTGTATCCTGCAGCATATAAAAACCCTGTGTCCTGCAGTATACAAAAACAACACACACATGAAAATTAGAAATAAACCTAACTATAGTTACTATATTTATACTTCACCGAAAATCGTATTCCCCAGAAACGGTGCCAAATTTGATAACGCCTAAACTACACTTCCTTTTGAAGTGTAAGAGGTCAGTTGTCAAATATAGAACCAAACTAAGGTTGGGGTGATCCCACAGGGAATAGGGTGTTGGATATATGCCCAGCGATAGTATCTAACAATTAGTGCTTATTTCTAGAAATAAATAGAAAGTAATAAAAGGGATTTATGTTATTGCAATATTCATTGTTATGGTCAATAACTATCGATTGAATCAAGTGTATTATTAACCTAGGTTTATGTTCACAGGGTCCAACCAAACTTTGGATTGTAATCTTTATAGCCCTTCCCACATGTAAAGTTACGTACACATACAATGCTATTTACTTAAGTGTTTTCCAACCTATGATCTTAAGTAAAACTCTTTTACACCGGGTTAGGTTTGTGAACAAGTACATTGTATTTATGATAATAACTTAAGACGATTACTCTAGTTACAACAACAATAATTAGACGAGGGTTAACGCCCCAAATATCTTAGTATAATCTCAACTCCTAGTTTAGCCACAGGGTTAGTTCTAGTTAAACCTAGGCATGTTCTAGTGTTTACAACCACTAAAAATCGTTAATTATGTAAAGATTATGTTCATATAATGGAATAGATGCAACAACTCATGTAGATTACAATCCTAGCATAGTTTAACCTATGGATCCCACAACCCTAGAGTTGGGGTTTAGCCCACAATTAATATCATACTAAAACAGAGAAACCGTAACATAATGAGCAACATACTGCAGATGTATACATTCAACTAATTTTATAATAATAATCAAAAGAACCCAACACTTATGTTCTTCAAAGAGAAAACGTATTAAACCCTAGATTCTCAAGTCTTCCAAAATTAATTATAAAAACTAAGTATTGAAGTCTTGTATTCTATGTAAGTGTAAGTTCTTGTTTCTCCTTGAAAACTATACTGATTGTTCTATTTATAGAGCATGGGTGTAAGTGCAGCAACAACAACTTGGACTGGGCCTTCGTCAGGTTGGGCGGCACTTCAGCTGATTCACCTGGTGAAAGACGAACATCTATCACCTCTTTTATCTAGTGAGTTTCCTATTAGGCAGTTCTAGCTGGGCGAAACGTCTCCCTGCAGATGAGATGTCTTATAGACTACCTGTTTTTAAGTCCTTATCCTGTGAGCTTTTCATTGGCCGGGATTCTGTTGGGTGAACTATCTCCCAGAAGATGTCTCATCTGCTAGGCCGCCTGTTTCATGCTTCCTATCCAGTGTGATTTCTATTAGGTGATAGGGTCAAAAGTTTCGTCTGAGTGTAGGCAAATCATCTCTTTGTTAAGTTAAACTACCCCTTTTCTGCGCATTTGCTGCAACATTCAACCTATTGGATTAACCCTGTAAATACTCAACAAAAAATGTTAAAACACACTGTTATTACTCAAGAACATTCTCTATTTTTGGGGTTTTAAGTGCACAATGTGACATAAAATACCGTCACATCAACTAGACATATAGAACTTTAATTGGATAGATAACTTTCATGCCTCGAGGCTACCACCTGGAAGAGACATGGAACTCAGGAATTTCATGCGGCAGAGTAACCCCCTCGACGTGGCATGAGATCCTCAGGTACAAAATAGCCTTAGATGGGGTATTGGATCATGCACAAGTATACTTACTTACACACAAAGGAAGAAATTTCCATAAATAATGTAAATAAATAATGGGCCTCACATCAGTCAATAAATGAAAAAAATGAATAATAGGTAAAATCAATGTCAAACTAACACATCACTATTTGAAAGCTTCTACTCGCTAGATATGGACTGCTAAAACAAGATCTCTATCTAGTGACCAAATAGTAAAATAAAGAATAAAACTTGACTCCTTTATTTACTTGAAATAAAAGAATGCATGAAATCCATAGCTTAGTCCCAAAATCAATGATGACTCACCACTCTGAAATGCCGATTCTATCAACTACAAATGTATGGACGGCTAGCAGGAACAGTATGGTATAAGCCATGCATCACATAATATGTGATCAGTACATTGAATTTACTGAATATATGGGCAGGAATAAAATAGATTATATAATAAGATAACACATGGCTATGCAATACATGAAAATATGTTGTCAAATTACCATATTCAATTACTAAACTCAAGTAAAGAAATAATATACAAGTTTAATGAATATCAGTTAAAATCTTTCAACTCTATAGTATAAAGTGAATTATGATAAAATCTTACCAGATTAATAGTTTTAACCAATAAATAAATGAACTTTAGTTAAAAACTTTTCAACACTTATCACCTCAGACTGACACTTGACTGACCTTAGGAGGTTCTATAACCGACATACCTCATGCACGTGGCTACAAAGTCCAACATATATCCCTATGCTCAGTCGAGCCCCTGTCATGCCCTGAAGTCACTCCCCTAGATGCGACCGAGCATCCGTAGCCACCAAGTGACTTCAGAAAGACCTCTTGGATCATGCACAGTCTAAACACTCTAGCATTAAATAAAGTAAGGAAATGGGGAACCTTATAAGGGTTAATCATAAAATATAGAAATAAGTAATGAAAAATTCAACTCAAAGTACTACATTAATTTTTGAAAGCCACTACAAGCTGAATCTGAAATGCTAGAAACGAAACCTCTAGCTAGCCTCAAAATAGAATGAAATAAATAACTCTTAATGGCTCAACTCTAGTAAAAGTAAAAGAATAAAATAACTTCAACTCTGGTTCTTAGATCAAATGAGTACTCACTAATTTCTACTTCTCCTCAGGATGCAAATCAAGTCAACTTGGAAATTTTTATAAAGAACAATTTAAGCATGTAAGAAAATTTCTATAAAGATCAAAATTATGGGGGGTTTGAACCCTAAATCAATAAATCACAACCCTTGCTTAAAAATTTAGAATTTTTCGCCATGAGAGTGGAAAAAACACTCATTGAATTCACCTATACCTGTATGTGGAGTAAAATACCTGAGAAAAACTTCAATAAATTGAAGCACCTAAAACCTTAGGTGAAGAACCCTTGCTTCCAGAGAGAGAGACTATATAGAATTTTGTTTGCCTAAGTTTGAGAAATGAAATTTTTAGGTGGAAATAAAGGGCTTAAGGTTTACCCCCTTTTAATAAGATTCAATGACATGGTATGTGTCATTAAAGAGTAGGAAAAGTCCATAATGACCCTAGAAAAAAGAAAAAAACTTTACTAGGCAAGTTCGACGGAGGGTTGATGATCCGTCAACTAGTCTGTCAACCTTGGGTCAAATTTGGCTAAACACTGGAAGGTTTTCATGCACTACTTTATAGTCCATAGAATGAAATGATAGACTATAAAATGTTTTGTGAACTTTCCCAAAACATAGGAGAATTTCATAAATGTTAGATTGATATGACAGAATAAATGACGAACCATCATTCCATTTTATGGTCCGTCGAACATCCCATGGAAATAAGGAGTTTCAATCTTGAGTTTCTAGAAGAGTGGAAGGATTTCACGTAGGGTATGTCAACCCAAACAATATACCATATAATGTTCCATAAAAATCCATTACATATAGACTTTTAGTAAAAGGATTCGACGACGGGTCTCACAACCCGTCAACTCATATAAAGGTCCATGGATCTGTTTATGAAAAAACAAGCAATTCATAATCTTATGAAATTTCAAAGACTTTTTTCTAATCTTACACAACCCGTAGAATGAAATTCAAGGTGTTATAATAGGTGTGAAGGGCATAGAGTAAGAACACTGCTACTCTCTCTTTAAATGGTACAACTGCAACCCTTAAGATTTAATAACACCTTCTATCTATACTTCAACCTCTCAAATACTAGTCTTTATTATTTACCACTCACGTTGCCACAAGGGTAAATATATCTGCTAAAGTCTGAGACTAATTGCCTGTTTTTAGTAGGTTTAAGCCTAACACAAAACATCAAGCATCATAACAAGTGCTATCAGGAAAATCTAAATTATGAGATTCTATGTTCTACTTCTCTTTAGGGAAGTTCACCTTATGAAATACAACCACCCTTAAGTTTACTCAAATTCAAAAAGATCTCTAGTATCTAAAGTTATCTGCAGGAATACCACTTTTTCCTAGCACCTTAATATACCAATCATGAGATTCCACATGAAGTCACAAACCATATGATCTAAATATTCATATGTTAATCAATCCAATTTTCAAGCATATCATTTTGATCACTTCATGGCTTTCAAGGAACTAAAAATATATAAGGATACCCAAAATCATCTCTACTAATCAATCACTCTATATTTCTACAAATATACACACCATAGTTTTCAGATAATTGATTTGTATAACTTAACCTTACCACACACTTCATCTAAACTTAACAACTTAAGTGATACAAGCACCTCCCCTCTTACCTTTAACCAAGATCCCTTCACTACCATCTTCCACATCATAAACGAAATCACTGAAGAAAATAAAGTATGAACATAATCTGTAGAAATTAAGAATAGAGTTCTAATTCTCACCATAAATATGGAGTTTGAATTGAGAATTGTTAATAAAAGCGATACCAATCAATCTAGAGTGATTCTTATCATGACCTTGACATTCAAGATGGGGTTTGTGAAGTAGTACAATAGAAAGTGTATTAATATATTGAATGCATGAAACATGAACATGGTTCTTTTTTGAGCATTGACATGACAATTATAATTCATCATTATCGATGGACATATATAGGGCTTAAAAAAGGAATCATATGCACGAATTATTGAAGAAGTATGATATGAGCATGTACATGATGCAACTTGATTTCACTAGCCTTTTAAAGAATATCATGAGTTCATAGGACTAAATTTATCGGGAAACATAAATGCATATATCATGAGCTCTATATCAAGATGATGGAGTTCATACCTTCATTTTAAGATTGAGGTCATTGTGTTGAAACTATTGTTTCTTATTCTAGAAATTAAGCATGTGCATGAATTTGTATGAAGAACATGAGTGTGGGTCATGAGCATAGTCCTAACACACAAGACATGAGTAGGGTGTCTCAATAACTGAAATTTAAGGAATAAAATAAAGTAGGAATGGATTACTATATCATCATACATCTTTTGAGTCACATCACTATCTGGTTCTCGAGACCTCATTTGGTTATGCACCTTATCGTCTCCCCCTTAAATCAAACACAACATTAAAAGTCCATGGACCTACTCCGTATTCCCTAAGCTGGGCTATAACTATTTTATTACACGTGGTGGGGAATCACTAATGACATGACTATTAAACTCTCCTTGATGGACTATATCTACAGATACTAAATACTAGGACTTCTTTCTGGGGTATTTCTCTTAACCTCCTCTTTTCCCCAAGGATATCACTATAGGATTCATACTCTTATTGTTTTGCTAGAATCATAACTCCAATTCTCTAGCCATAAAATTAAAAAGGATTAAGCTATACGAAGAGTCTCAACATCTTCTATCTATAATCCCCTTAATTCAGCTCTTAAGACACCATATAATTCATACTTAGAATTCTTTATAATTATCAACTCAGGGATATTAACTAGGCATACATAGCTGTTTTAAACATAAAATCTTATGTAAAAACATACTACCTCTAAACTATCATTCTTTTTACCAATGAGGATCATCTAGGTTCAAGCTTCACATTTAGTAAAGAAACATAGATAGCAACACTATTCATATATACCATTCAGAACTGTTGATATTAAAGAAAAGAAAAATAACACTAATCCATTGAAAGTTAATGGAAAATTATCGATCATAGTCTCACAGTCTATCGAATAATAATCTACACGAACATTCTTCTTCCACAAAACACTACTACTTATCCATTCCTTTGTCTAAACAACATTCGCAATAAAAAATGTAGACTAGATATGTTGATTCTTAATCATTCTTTACTTTCATTCACAACCTATATTTATTCTTTACTAACTCCTGCATATATCATGAAACTCGTCCTAGTTTAGACATACTCTAAGACGAATTAACCAACAACTCTTTCTCTACATACTACCATATAATCTACACAAAACTTTACACCTTAGTCAAAATATATTGACATATCATCCCATTCCACTTAATAAACACATGGCTCTAGCAACATACTTAAATCAATAACTATGCCACTTTATTTGTTGCTACCCTTCCAACTTTAAACTTTTATACTCTGAGGTCATTTTACTACTCAAACATTATAAGACATGCTTCCCTATCATAGGTCTCATCTATAATAAGGTTTTAAATATATATCTTACCCTAATTCGACAACATAATTTATATAGATATGGATGTACACTTTCAAATCAGTAAGCCTGAAAGCACTAATGGGCTTCCCTCTAGCCCTTGTGTATATTTTAAACTTGATGAGAGCTCTATATATGGGCACCATATTGATAGGAATCTGAATCTTGCTGCTTCTACTACCTTAAATATAAGGCATAGTTGGAAGAGTTGGAGAAACACATAAATATGCATAAGTCTATTAGAAGAACTCTTTATTGCATAATTTAGACTATGAAAGAAGGGAAACTTTTCTTAAATATTATATAACATCTTGATTATGAGTGTGGTGTACAACACACCAATAAGAAAGACTGTACGAACTCATAAAATTCTCATGTTTTATCCCATACTTAGTTTATACAATAGCAAAAAAGTTCACCTTCAATGATACACAAGAGGGTTTATGGACCATGGAACTAGTTCACGAGCCTTAGACCTAATTGTGGACTACCTCAATGTATTTCCAAATTTCACAAGTCATGGTACGAATCATGGAGTGATTCCATGATCTATAAAGTCACTCTTGGAGTTGATCCATAAGGTTTTCAAAAAGCCTTAGTAACCACAACTCAGTCCACTAGTCGTGGTATGGTTCCACTAGTCGTATATTAACTTGTGAATTGGATTGACGAGTCCTTAAAATTAAGGTTCATTCCATAAACAATGGAATCAATTCATAACCTATGTTCTTGATCCTGTAACAATTCAAAAATATGAATAAATGGTTTAATAGAACCAAGGCTCATGAACGAGTCTTGGAACCATTTGATGGGTCGTGGAACGAACTGTGAACTTGACATTCGTAGTTTTTAAACATGTTTTATCAGGGGAAATTCAATAAAGTACCAACCCTTTTAACACAAACATATGTCATTTAGCCATCCCAATAAAAATATTAAGCACTTAGTTCTTAGTTTCAAATCATTCTCACATTAAACACTTAGAACTCAGAAAATGTCCTCTCAAGGTAGAGCTTAGGGTTTTCTACTCAAGTTTCCATTCAAGTTTTCAGTTCACAATACTCATAGACAAGTATATGGGTATTCAATGAGGGTTTACTTTCACCCTCATGCCCAAATTCTATAGTTTTCAAGTTATAATTTTTGATATTATGATTGATGGTTTGTACCCAAACATGAGCTTTTACATGATTTCCTATTCCAGTATGTTAATTATGTTCCAAATCTCCATATGATGACTTTTACATGAAATTCTATATTACTATGTGAAATTACAATATTTCACAGGGCTATACCATGATTTGATACTATGATCAAGGAAATAAAAAATTAGTTAGCATTAACCCAACTATTTTAGAAACTTAGTAAAGCAATATATATTGAACTGGTATTATGCTTTAAGTATAGAATTTTAGCCATCAGTCTTATATGTCAATTGGAGTATTATTCAGTATTGAGAAAATTAGGGCCACCTTACAGTAGAGGGTGCTACCTGAAATCTTAGAACTACATGATACGGTAGGATATGGTCTTTCACTTTCCAATAGAGGGAAACACCTTAGCCCATATGGCTCAATTTAGTGGATCTACATGTTAGGTTCTATACCTTGGAAAGTATAGGATAGCTAGACCAACATGGTTTAGTACGTTAGACATCATAGGTTCACATAGTATTTTTCGGTTAAGAAAATTCCCATAATTTCATGTTTTCACAGTTTTCGTGTATTTTATAGTGTTCATGGTCTTCGACGGTATAAGAGTCTTTATGATTTTCTATGGTATTTATATGTTAATGTGACTCACTGGTTTTACTCAGATATGACAATTTTTACTAATCATCATACATACAGTTCCCAATATACTTCTAATTAACTTTGTGAGTCATAATATATTAGTTTTTGCATGTTTTGATAAACCAACTAGATTTCCTTTTAGTCCGAATGGTGTTTATATGTGCCTTTTTACATGCTTACATCTTCGCACACTCAATACATCCTATAGTACTGTCCATATATTCATTGTGTTGTATTATTTTATAATGTAGATTCAAGAACTCTATTTCAAACCCACGGTTAGGTTGGATCTTCATCTCCTCTAGATTTAATGGCAATTCCTCATCTTTTAAGGATTTTGACAGATGTTAGATACTATTTTTTGGAATTTTAGTTTCAGTATTCATAGTTAGTTGGGGGCATGTACCAACAACTCATCATACATGTTTAGAGGTTTTCAGACATTAGATTTAACATCTAGTTTACTTATTTTAGGTCCATAAACCTTATACATTTTCATTAGATTTCATTTTAGAGTATTAGTCAGTTTATGCTTTACTTATGTGTTACAATCCGAACTCTAGTCATGATGGCGCCTAAAATATCCTTACTCGTAGGCAAGCCTATCCCATAGCCTGGACCGACAAGTAACAGGATATTTCCAAAAATAACCAAAAGAAAAGTGGAAGAAGAAGAAAAGAAGTAGTAAATATACATAATGACATAGAACTATTCCAAAACCTAGTATCAGTGAAACTGAAGACATCTAAAAACAAGTAGAGTACAATTTGCACTCTACAAAAAAAATATAAACATAAGATGCCCATGAGTACAAATAAGACAAAGCTGTTACTACTAGAGAAGGGTCATCTTGAACTCCATAACCCCACTATCATCTTTAGGGACTCAAAAAGCAGCACAACACAATCGACATCCTCAAGGATGACTCGCACTAGGTCCCGTATCCTGAAAAAGATGAAGAAGTGTAGTATGTGTACAAAAACAATGGGTACTTTGTAGTTATCATAGGCAAGTATAAGATATAAATAAAGTAACAATGAGTTCTAAGATAACATGACCAAATAAGGGAAAACAATAGTGATAAAGAGTCATCTAAACAACATCATAGTAAATAAGGGAAATGACCAACTAACAAGTGCCGTTTGAACAAGAGCTAACTAAAAGCATAAGCTAATAAGGAGAACAATTGTGAAATAATACTAGTGCTAATGTGTGACCATATGAATAATACTAGTAATATTGATGACAACTATTCAGGGTGGAGTCCAATCATGTACGAAAATATATCCATACCACAAAATGGTCATAGAATGTGTAAGTAAGAAATACCCTTTATGGACTAGTCTGAGCCCAATTATATATGAAAATAGCTCCATACCAATAAAGTGGTCATTGAAAGTGTATGTAGAGTAAATCCCCTTATATGTTTTCATCTGACAAAATTCCATATTTGTTAGCCATATGTCCTTTGCATATACATTAGTACATCAGTACATTCTTGTTGATATCTAACTCTTTCATGTACCAGTTACCCAATGCATGCTCATTACCACAAATCACCCTAAAAATATATCAGAATAACCGATTTAGGAGTTTGGCTTATCAAACTACCAAACCTCTCAGAACATCTCAACACAACCTCATAATAGCCTAATATTATTCCAAGATTGCTCAATATAATTGCATATTCTCATCTTAGATCAATAAATGTATTTAGTTCAAATGATACTCCATATAGGACAAAATATAATAATATAACTCATGAAAAGATCAGAAAATAACTACTCTAAATCATGAACAACGTGTAAAAGGATCAGGGGAAACATTTACAACCAAACAACTACCCTAAAATATAATATCTAGCGTCGAGGGCCCAATTTTACATATAACAGGCTAACATCAGATTTGCAGTTCCATATTCCATCAAGTGAAGGTATATAAGGAGAAAACGGGAAGGTAATACTATTATAGCCAAACAATACTAATCACAAGATGATAGCCTGAGCAATTTATCAAACTAGGACATATTTCGAGGATACAAAGTGAAATAAAGAGAAAAGAAAAAACAATCCTATGCCCCATACCCCCCCACCCTACGGCAGCTTGAGAGATTTTCTCTCTAGCTTTGGCGATTTCTTCTTCTCTTCTTGGCCAATTCCAGCCCTTCCATGGCCTCTCAAGCCACTGGACAGCCTCCCCACGAGGTTGTCC
>JBDJHY010245877.1:0-10756 GCA_039654485.1 Withania somnifera
AAAGAAGATCTAGCCTCAAGACATGTTAAAACTCAATTGGGGTCTGACAGATCAAGTCTAACCAACTGACTAGCCAATGACTAAACCTCTATCACCAATGGCCTCTCTGAAATTGACAACGTTGCTAGGCTACCTATACTCACCGCTTTCCATCTCAAGGAATTTGCCATAATATTTTTCTTGCCTAGATGATAGAGAATAGAGATGTCATAGTCCTTCAGTAACTCAATCCACCTTCGCTGCCTAGAATTTAACTCCTTCTAGTTCATAATATACTAAAGACTATGATGGCCAGTAAAGATCTCACACTGGACCCCACACAAATAATGCCTTCATATCTTAAGCGCGAACACTCCCACCGCCAACTCTAAGTCATAAGTGGGGTAGTTACGCTCATGGACCTTCACTTTCCTCGAAGCATACACAATCACTCAACCCTGCTGTATCAGAACACAACCCAAACCAATACCAGAAGCATCAAAATACACGGAGAATCCTTGACCCTCCACTAGAAAGGTCAACACAAATGCTGAAGTCAACAAGTCCTTGAGCTTCAAAAATCTCAACTCACAATTATCAGACCACTGAAAGGCAACATCCTTCCTAGTCAATTTGGTCAAAGGCACTGTAATCGACTAGAACCCTTCAACAAAGCACAGCTAATATCCAGCCAAACCAATAAAACTTTGAATCTCAAAAATAAAAGTCAGCCTCAGCCAATCACGCACCGCCTAAATATTTGCTGGATCAACTTTAGTTCCAGCCTTGGCACGATATGTCCCAAAAATGCAACAGACTCCAACCAATGTTCACACTTTGAGAACTTGGCATAAAACCTTTGTTCTCTCAATGTATAAAGGATCAACCTCAAGTGCTGCTCATGATCGGACTTACTCCGCGAATACACTAAGATGTCATCAATAAACACAATTACGAATGATTCCAAGTAGGTATTAAGCACCTATGCATCATGTCCATAAAAGCTGCTGGACTATTGGTCAACCCAAAGGACTTAACAAAAAATTGTAGTGACCATAACATGTACTGAATACTGTCTTGGCTATATCCTTTGTCCGAATTCGCAGCTGATGGTAATCAGATGTCAAATCAATTTTAGAGAACACTACTGCCCACTGAAGTTGATCACACAAGTCATCAATTCTTAGCATAGGATATTTGTTCTTTATTGTAACTTTGTTCAGATATCAATAATCAATACATATTCTTATAGTACCATCTTTCTTCTTCACAAAAAGAACTGGCGCACCCCAAGGATACACACTGGAACATACAAAGCCTTTATCTAATAAATATTGGAGCTAAACCTTCAGCTCTCTCAACTCTGTAGGAGCTATACAATATGGAGCAATAGAAATAGGCTTAGTGCCCAGCTCTAAGTCAATAGCAAAATCAATATCTCTTTTTGGTGGTAGGTCGGTCAAAAATATATCAAGGAGCTCAGAAATAATCAGGAGTAGAACTGTCAGCCTGAATATCACGAACATACCTAAATATGCCAAACACCCTCTCCCTATTAACCTCCTAGCCTGAAGGCAAGAAATAAAGCCTGTCGGTGCATGACTACTAGAACGTTGCCACATAATCGGAGATGAACCAGGTACTACTAAGGTAATAGTCTTGGCATAACAATCCAAAACCGTATGGTGAGGGGAAAACCAATCCATACTCAAAATAATATCAAAGACAACCATGTCTAACATCATTAAGTCAACCCAAGTGTCTAGCCCACTAAATGAAATCATTCATGATCGGATCACCCGTTCCACTACTAAAGAATCCTCTACAAGGATAGCAACACGCATAGATATAGATAACAAATCACTGGGTAACACCAAATTGGGTGCGAAATACGATGACACATATGAGCAAGTTGACCGAGGGTAAAATAAGGCTAACGTAGGTATAAAACACATAAAAATCAAACCTGTAATCACAACATCTGAGGACACCACCTCAGTTCGAACAGGAATAACATATAACTAGTAATCACCACCATAATGACCTCCACCGAGACCACCACCCCTACAACGCTGGCTACTACCTCTATAACCACCCTATGCCCCACCTTTAGTCGGTAAAGACACTGATCTCAAAGGCTATACAAGTTGAGGAGTAGGCTAAATAGTACCCCTTTGAGGACAAGCTCTAGCATAATGGCCCACAAGGCCACACTCAAAATAAGGCCCAGATGGCCCACTCTATTGAGATCCTCTACCAGAACCCATATGACTAGCCTGCTATGATGATCCAGGTCTTCATGTATAATGTGTAGGAGATGGAGATAAAACCTTCACAGGCCTGCTAGACTAGCCCTGTGCCTGATGAAGCTAACCACGACCCTAAGAACGAGACTCACTATAACCTCCCTGATATCTTTTCCATTTCTTATTGAGCTGAGCGACTCATGATAGAGGGCTGTCAGAAAATTTGCATGATCCATTGCCTGAATGGACGACCTCAGATACCAATAATGCTACCGCTTTGCAGAGCCTATCTCTCAACCCATATTTGAATCTTCAGACTCTCTCCTCCTTTGTAGGTATAAAATCAACACACTATATACTGACAGCTGATGAAACCAAGCCTCATACTCAGCTATAGACATCGCTATAAAGTCTCTTCTCCCATATTGGCTGGAAACGGGAACGAAGTGTGCCTTATAAGGTGCATGGATACCTTTCCCTTGTGAGGTGCATTTGGCCCTTCCTGTGTGGTGGGACTAGGGGACAAAACTGTGAGCGGGGGCCAGTGGAGGGATTCCTATTGGATGCCACGTGGTAAAGCCTGAAAGCGGACAATACTTTGCAAGTGGTTCCTGGGGAGGGCCGTGACAAATTGTATCAGAGCCAGGACCAAGTCGGTGGTGACGTCAGCGAGGACGCTAAGTCTTAAAAGGGGGAGATTGTAAAGTCCCTTCTCCCACATCGGCTGGAAAGGGGAACGAAGTGTTCCTTATAAGGTGCATGGATACATTTCCCTTGTGAGGCACCTTTGGGCCTGCCTGTATGGTGGGACCAGGTGACAAAATTGTGAGCGGGGGCCAGTGGAGGGATTCCTATAGGATGCCACGTTGTAAAGCCTGAAAGCGGACAATACTTTGCAAGTGGTTCCTGGGGAGGGCCGTAACAAATGGGAACCTTAAAATCTACTTTGCAATCCAAGATCACAAGATCTTCCAGAAAAATAAAAGTTTTCGCCTTCACTAACACATCATACAGGATGCCAATAGGTTTCTTCACCATGTGGATTACCATCAATACCCATATTTAAGTGAGCCTATGGGCTCCAAAGCCTACTATTTAAATACCGCGATCAGTATAAGATTGATGTTATTACCTAAAATCATATAGTGCCTTTCCAAAACTAAATACTCTAATGGTGCCCGAAATAGTGAATACACCCAGGTTTTCCTTTTGATGAACTAGAGAACATAAAGCAATAGAACTATAATGGTATAAATTATCATTGATCTCAAATTGCATGATTCTCTTCTTGTGATTTAATATTTCATGAACTTTGTGTACCGAGGCATTTACTCCAATGGAATATTAATACAGTTTTTTTAACATACTCAAGAATTTATGGAATTTTCCATCTTCCACCTTCTTTATTAAGGGTTATGGGAAGGTAGAGGCCTAGTCATTGACATGATCGTCTTTGTCACCTCTTTTTCCTTTCCCTTATCTTTGACTTCCTCATTATTGGCAGGAAGATTTTCATTAGCTCTACTCTCCTTCTTAGTACTCTATTCCTCTACAACCATATAGTCAGTATGCTTACCCTTAACCTCCACTTTTGAATTATCATTTATAATAACCGATCTGATAGGATCAGCAATCATCTTTCCATTCCTAGTAGTGATGGCTAGACATGGGCCATCATTCCTAGGATTAATCACTTTATCACTCAGAAATGTACCCTTTTTCATATGATTAAGTATTGTAGAAAATTGGCCCATTAGATTTTCTAATCACTTGATAGTGGTGGAAATGAATCTAAACTAGATATGTAATATTTACAAGGTCACTGTGGTGTCTTTAATGCCTTTATCTGAGGATTGTTCATGCTTCAAAACTTCTCAAGCATCTCATCCATCTTCGAGGCTCCACTTAAATCTCCATCTTTGATCTTTGTGATTGTTGTCCTTTCAATAGTCATCCTTTATATAATCATCTATATGGTAATCTCCTTTCCTCCAATCATCACAATTATTGTAATAGTCCTGACCTTAGATACCAGTGCATTTGTAACCCTCTATATAATTCATAAACTTCTCTTCCTTTTTTATATCAACATACAGTCCTCTTGTGATGGATATTTGACTTAGAAACCACAGAATTGAAATTAGATAGTAAGTTCTTGATGATTAAGTAAATTTGTGTTTGTATGTGAGCCACCTCTAGATAAAAAATCATCAAAAACTTTACTCTATGGTGTACCAAGATGTATTACTCTTGTAACCTCATCTAAATTATTAGAAATATAAGCATAATTCCTTGTCATGAAAGAACCTCCCATCACTTTGTCAACAATCAGCTTGGTCACCAAATTTAAGGCTCTGTAAAATACCTACTTGAGATAGTCATCTCCAAGTCGATGATTTTAACACTTCTTAAACTTCTTTTTGAACCTCATCCATGCCTCATACATAGATTAACCTTTGTCCTATCTGAAGTTATCAATCTCATCCCTCGGCCACAACATCTTGGATGGCAGGAAAAACCTCTCTAAAAAGCATGTGTCGACTCTGTACATGCAATGATTGAGCCATCAGGGAGCTTATTCAACCATTGAGTAGCCTCACCAGAAAATGATAATTAAAATAGTCTAAGGAGGATTGTAGGTGTGCTCACCACCTAGGAGCTCAAATAAATTAAAGATACCCAAGAAGTTTACCAAGTGCAAATTCGGAACCTCCCTAGCATTTTCTCAAAATAATCCCATCAACTTCAGTTACCATATTATGGTGCTAAAATAGAGAACTTAGCACCCTGTTTGAGCGGTAGGAATACAATATCTTTGGTTGCACCAATATCATGCTCATCATTATCTCCTTCTGCATCAACCAGAGGATTAGGAGTTAGAGGGTTAAATCAGGCTTGAGATTTTTGATTGATGAACTTTGTTGCTTTTCCAGCTACATAAAGTTGTTCAGCTATCTAAGCTAACTTTCTAAATGTTCTACCAATCCCTAGATTATACTGCAAAAATGGGTCAACCAATCTTCGATTTGAGGTCATACACTAGTTGTACCCTGTAGAAAATAGAAACAACAAAGAAAAGCAAAATTAGGAAGTACAATTACAATTAAAGCAAATACTAATAGACTACTTCAAGTTGTTTTCCCGAAAATGGCACTAAAATTTGATGTCACCCAAAGCTACACCTCTTTAGAAGTGTAAAACGGATGTCATCAAATATAGAACCCAACCCAGGGTTGGAGTCGATCCCACAGGGAATCTATTGAAATACGTCAAATAGCACTTCACTCAATTGTAGTTGGTATTTTCAAAATAAAATTGTACATAAAGTAAATTAAAGGGGGAGTTCTATTTGATTTTATTATATAACAAGAGTAAATCGTAGATTGTGTTGAGTTGTGATCAATATTATGAAGACACTAGGACTGTGTTACCCATGATATCTTAACTCCATAGGTGTTTAGTACTGGTGTTCTATCCCGATGCTATGAATGCAAACTATAACAAGTTAACTTCACCTAAATTCCTCTCAAATCTAATAGATAAATATGCACTCATCACCTCTCAGTCTCAGAGGGTGTTCTACATTAACCCTTGTTCTTGATTTTTGATTTAGCTATCTCCTTTTGGTCTTAAGTTAATTAGATATGGCTTTTAAATATACATTATTATTATCTTTTCCTAATCCCTATCTCTCATTCAATTAAGTATAGAATACAGGAAATCTCTTAACTTTTCCAACTACAAGAAAGGCAATCTAAATGAAGAAAATAACAATACATGCATTCAGATCATTCAAGAAACACCTATGTACCTTAACCCAATTCGTTAATTTGTCATGATTCCCACAACCCTAGTTGTAGTGGCTTAGAACTCATGTTCATACTATTATTATCAATATTCAATGAATAAACCATAACAATACTTAAGAAGTTTAAATGGAAAATTGCAACAATATAGATTTAAGAAAGTGATGAAATAAATGAATAACAATCAAATATGATAAACACATTAAATGTACATGAATAATATTCCAAAACATTGATACAAAGTGTGAAACCTAAAAGTAAAATCCTACATAATGTATTTGTAAAACATTAATCCAATCTGAAACCAAAAAGGAGAACTGAAGTCGCTAAGGCATAGGGTCGTATGGTTGCACCACATCCTGTACAGGCCCTCGTACAACTCTAACTTTGTCAAAACTGGAAACTTCAAGTTCTATTCCACGAGTACTGGTGCATCTCATGGCTCTCCATATGATCCACATAGGTCACCATGCACCTTGACTTTGGTCTAAGCCTATACTTTAGCCAATTCTCTACCTGCGACTTATGATATGAGGCATACCACTTCACCACAACCCATATGGTTCTTCGTGCATGTGGCTTTTGGAATTTTAATTTCTTAAAATCTTTGCATAGCTCTCAAAACTTTCCATATGAATAGGTGCGTAGATCTTGGCATTGTCATACAGTTCGTGCAAGTCTCCATATACCTTCACTTGAAGAAATCCTTCAGCTGCCAAAATTGCAAAATACTCCCAGGTACATATGGGTACTGGTAGGATCTTATAGATGTGCCACATCCCATACCAGGAAACGTAAGATTAGACTTTGAAAATCTTCTTTTGTTCCGGCCAGGGTGCCACAAATCCCAGCCTATGAAGCGCAGTCTGTATGATGCTCCGTACACTTTTAGTTTGGCTTCAAACTTCCAGAGTATGTAAAGGCCTGTCTCATACAGCCTGTGGCAACGAGGTATGATCCATATGGTGAGCCGTATGGCCCTGAGTTGGAAAATTTTCAGCATTTTTTTATTCTTATTCTCTTGGACTTGGATTACTTGCAAACACTCAACAAACACATCATATTTACAAAACTATGCTTAAAAACTCACGAAAAAAATTATTTTAGGCGTCGATACTGTCGTAAGTTCGTGGAAAATCATCTTAAAAGAATGATATGCCTCCGGTCCTCATAGAGGTAAAAGAATAATTTTAGTTTCTAGCGATACAATTAAAGTATTGATATTTTATGAGAGAGTTGTGATCAACTATGCTTATATTTAAGGCTGGTCAAAAGTCAAACTGAATCAATCTAAATCAGAATGAACTGGTATCGTACCAAACCGAGATGTTCTTGACCAGTTTGGTTGATGAACTAGGCTGAGATAATCGGGATGAAAATCCAATTCATTCTCGTCCCACAATCTACCGGGATAGTAGGACGCTGAATAATTTTTTCAGTTTTGAAAATCTTAATGTTTCTAATATTTTCATTTAACAAATTTTTTAAGCTTAGTTCATTATAGTTGTTTTCTAAATTTTTCAATTAATAAGTTTGTAAATTGTAAGTTAAGTTTATTAAAAAAATTAAAGTTTTTGAATTTATAAGTTTTAAATTTTCACTTTTCAGAAATTTGAAACTTATAAGTTTGTAACTCTAATTTTTGAAATTTATAAGTTCTTAAACTTTTAGGTTATAAGTTAAAATTTATAATATAAGTTTTAGTTATTTGAAGTTTTTTAAGTTTTATAAGATTTAACTTAAAACTAATAAGTTTTTTACTTAAGGTTGTAAAATATTATTTTTCTAAGCTTTTGGATTAATAAATTATAATATATGTTTTTTATGTTTTGAAGTTGTTAAAGTTTGTAAGGTTTAAATTTTATGTAAGTTAGTAAGATTATTTTTCCAAGTTTTAATTTACAATATGAGTTTTCAACATTTGAAGTTTTAAAAGTTTATAAAATGTAAAGTTTGTACGTTAAGTTTATAGTTTTTTTTTTTATAAGTTTTTCAATTTGTAAGTTATAAACTTTTTTATTTGAAGTTTATGTAGTTTATTTGATTTGACGTTTGTAAGTTAAGGTTTTTAAAGTTTTATTTAAAGTTTTATTTATATTTTATAATAAAAGTTTTTAAGATTTGAAGTTTATAAGTATGTAATTTGGATAAAAATTCTATTCAATAAACTTAAAAGTATAAAAATGGTAAAAATTATTTACATTTATTCAAATTTTTATTATAATTTACAACTATTAGTAGAGCACCTAATTTATGCAACTACCTTCTAGGAATGGCTATGTTTCGACTAAGCCTTAAATGTAATACTAATATTTGTATAGTCCTACAAAACTTTTTTTAACTCTTGTAAAGATCGAGTTTTATAAATAGATGGTCTTTGTAAATTTTGCAAACGATCTTCATGTTCTAAGTCTTCGTCACTATTACATTCAATTACTGAATCTAAGAAATCTTCTTGTTTGGAAGTTAACCTTGGTAGCCCATGCTAATTCACATGGCCTTGATCCAATCTCTAAATAGCACCGAAATCTCCAAGTTGTCTTCTTCTAATGAATATTTGTGGTCTCTAATTTGAAATTTTTCAGCGCTGCTCCATCTGAAGCTATTAATCTTCCTTGAATATCTAGCGCGTCCTTCACTATCCTGCTAAGTTTTGGAAATTGTGTCCCAGGCCCTCCACCAATTGAAAAGTTATGGTATGTCTTTATTAGCTGTAATATCATTTACCTTGGTCAAATTTATCAAAATCTCATTTATTAGTAGAGTCGAGACCAAGTTAAGCTTTTATCATACAATGGAAACCTAGTCGAGGCCTACTAGTTTGTGGAGCTTCAGCATTATTTATTTTTAAGGCGCAATACTTGTCATATCATTTCTCTAGCATGTAATCTAATGTTATTTTGACAAGTTAACAAATTTGATTTTCATGTGGATGAATAATAATTAAAGTATCATAAAAGCATTTATCTTATGCGTTTACACCATTTTCTCTATAATCAAGGTTAAAAAGGTACCACGGTCTAATTTCTCAGGTTGTGATGGCCCCTGCAACCCTCTTGTAGGAGAACCAATACTCGTAGCCCGGAACAGCAAGTAACGGTCCACCAAATAAAAATAAAGCTAAGTACAAATAAAAAAAAGTAATAACTAGTAAGCTGAAAGGAAAATGGAAAATATAACAAGATCATACAGTCAGCAAATCCCTCCCAAGACATGGTATTAGTGTATACATGAGGTACTAAAAGATATAGAATACAAAACATACATAAGATACAATATATTGTTCATCTTTAGAATTCAAAGAGACCAAAATCCAATCCAAAGAGATGCAGGTAACTCAAAATGCCAGGAGCTCACCTTTTGACCATGAAAGCAGCTAACAAGTACGATCAGAGATATCAATGACGATAACTCTTACTAAGATCTAAACCAAAAAGATGCAGAAATGTAGTGTGAGTACTAATTTTCAAAGGTAAGAGTACCCAGTAGGCTTTAGGGGCCCACCGAGCATATAACAGGTATAACTACTGTAACTATCAAAAAGGTAAAGAAAGTAAGTCACAGAGGCAAGTAAAATAACACAGGAAGCTAGCTACACAGAACAGAGGCAAACAGGGTAGACATCGAATAGGTATCACTATCTATAGCAACGAAACAAGAACTCAGGAAAGATAAGAACATACATGGTGTCCTTACAGCATTACAACTATATAATAAGAGAACAAGAAGGTAGCAAAAAAGATGATGGGAAATGGGTCGTGTACTGCTAACCTCAAAACGTGGAGGGGGAAGGATACAGCAAGTACAAACATGCACTGGAAACCTACTATCAAGGATGACCAGGAAATCATAACTACAAGTAAAAACTATAAGTGCAGGTAAGAGTAAAGGCTGATAAAAACTCTTCCAAACCCCTAAAAAATGAAATAGTACAAACAATGCACGATCACCCTTATGGCATACCATACTAATGGAGAGTTCATAAAGAAAACAAGTGCAGTAAAAAAATAAAATGATGATGTAATAGTCCTTGTGTATACTCCTCCTCCGGTGCCTATAGGCCTAGAAGGCAGGACCCATGAAAGGGCTTCACGTTGTATATCCCTACTCTGACCTATACCCCTCCTCTAGTCGCATGCAACCCAGAGGCAGGGTCTATAAAGGTGCGCCAACCATATACAAATATCTAGCGACTCATCAATCTCACATCTCATTACAATTGTATCTCAATATCAGTATCACTATATCATAGCATTTCGGCAACTCAGTGCCACAAATCACAGTGTCTAGATAAATGATATCTCAACTCAATAGCATGATGTAATATAAAATGGTTGTACTCACTGTCGAAGCTCAGTCAGACTCAAGTGCCAGCAGTAATAGAAAGTGACAGTACCCAGTACTAGGGTGTGGAACTCGATCGAAAATAAGTAAAAAAAGAAGGGAGTATCGGGTCCTTAACACTCAGGTGGGTCTAAAATGAGTAGAAAACCATTTATGATATTATTAATTATCAAAAATCCCGCTTATATCCATTTTAGTTTAGCATTCAACATATGAAAACCGGTCTAGAAAGTCGTATAGCATCAGAAATAGTGATAATAGGCCCCCAACCTCAATGCATATCTCTCAGGAATCTAAACCTCACGATGCTCGTGTTGTATGATTACATACTCACAAGAAAATACTACAACTATAATGTTGTCCTGCACAATCTCAGTCTAA
>JBDJHY010245887.1:0-10756 GCA_039654485.1 Withania somnifera
TTTTTTTATTTGAATATGTGTTGTATTGGCTAAACACCCTTGTTCTGGGGCTTATGATTAACGCACTGTGTATGGATATGATTTGATTTAAGGTATTTGTTTTGGATAATTGATTGTTCTTCCACTCTATGATAACCGCGTTTTTAATTATTGGTCGCTATTAGAATCAATCTTAGGCTTGCTAGGGTTATTGAATCCAATAATCTTGTGAGTTATTGGGAATAGTAGGAGTGTGTTTATATTATTGCCCTTAATCGTGTACTTAGTGCTTTGCTTGGTTTTAATAGGGAAGAAAGTGTTAATGCCTTTATAAGAGTTAAAACAACACATGCCAATCAGAGTAGTTGTTGCTTAACTAATTGGTGACTAAAGGACTATCAATCCCTAGTCATAACTTCAACCCCTTAACCAACAATAAATGGAATAAGTGTCCTTATTGAAGTCAAGTCTATATACGTGTGTGTGATGCCATAGCCCTTGAACTATTACACATATTGATCTATCTTAATTGTTTTGATCCAATTTTTACTTATTCCTCTTAGTTACTTAAGATTTGTACAACCCTCCCAAATCTTATCCCGATTTACCAAATTGCACTATAAAGACAGTCCTTATACAAATCACTTAGTGAAACTAATTCATTATTCCAATTCCCTATGGGTTCGACATTCGGCTCACAAGAGCCATTATATTATTCGTACGACCACGTACACTTGTGTGTGCTAGGGAGACAACACATATCCTTGGGTGGATATTTCTAAGTCGATACCCATGACTCTGTCCACCCTTTTAGTTCGCTTCTTTGTATATATTATTGTTGTATTTGCTATTATATTTATCCTGTGACCTTGAATGGTCTTTCCATGACTCTGGAACATAGATGGTGGGTTTTATCAGAAATATCAGTGAGTTACAGATATTCGATTAAGTTAGCTATGCTTGCTGTAGATTTTTTCCTTGGCAAGGCTGGCAGGATTTGTTGAGATGATTGGTGTATAAGCCATTTTTGGTATTATAAGCCTAGAATAAGAAAATTTTGAGTTGATTAACTAGCTTCGATAATAAAAGGCTTAGTAATGAATTAATCTATGTATTGATTTATTATTAGCCTTGGTCGCGACCATGAGTTAGGTGTTGATTTTTTTTGGATTTAATCTCATTTGTGGTTGGAGTCGGCCACTCACATTGATATTAATATAGACAAACTAGAGATCCGAATACATCTTATGTTTATATAAGTTATATTTATGTCACCCGAGACCTTTTATTTATGTTATGTCATTATTATTTACTTTATGAGTTAGTTGTACGTCGGATGAGGTCTCCTATAGACCCTACCAATCTAGGAATATGAGAGACCTAATGAGAGGTATAAGGGTCAAGGCCTTTCATGTGGTTCAACCTGTCGAAGTGTTTGAGCATACATGTTTGTTTTACTTTTATTTAATCATATCATGCATACCTTATTTGTGTGTGCTGTTTGCTATTTATGCTCTCCAGTAGGATGGTGTACTAGAGGGTTTGAATTCATCCTTTGTGTTTATTTACTTTTCTACTTAATTTATGTTGATATATAAGTTTGTTGGCATATTATATCTACAGATCCTTGGTAAGTTCTACTATTTATATGGTAAGTAATATTTGGTAGGGCTTATTTCATGAATTCCTTTAGTGCATCTCTTTGTGATTATACTTGTTATAGTTAGCCTTCTTCACGCTTCCTTTAATTGAGGTTACCGATATACTTCCACTTCTTTTATTTATTGTGTCTCTTTTTAGTTGAGCATGGATTCAGGTACATTCTTCCATTTGTTGCCTAAATCTTCCTTGTCATAACTAGTATATAGGGTGTATTACTTTCCTTTATCCTGTTAGCTAGTTTTTTGTGTCTGTGAATCCTTGTTTAACTTATGTGACCTGTTTGCTTTACCTATCTATTTACTACTCTTATTTCTTATATATTCCTAGTTGATGTAGCCTACTAAGGTAGAGGACTATTCGTGGTATCTGTAGTTTATCTTTTATCTTTCTTATTATCTATGTTCTGTTATTGTACCGAGAAAGAGGTTATGCTTATGTTTTTAGATAGCATACTCTTGTATTAGCAGCTCATTGTATTTATATTAGATTTTGGAGTTTTATTTAAGTTACTATAGACTTTCGCTTATCCCTGTCCCTTATTTATCTCAGATCTTCCACACTTTGTTTATTATTCATGCTTTACATGTTGTTTGAGTGGTTCTTCTTGGTGGGATGTTGGTGCCCTCATGACCTCAGAAATTTGGTCAAAAAAATTGGTATTAGAGCACTTAGTTCATCGATATTCTAGATACATGAGCCATTGTCTAGTAGATTCTTATGGATCAGGTGCGGAGATGTTCGTATCTTATGTTCAAGAGGCTGTAGTAACATAATTAGGAATTCATTTCCTTTACCTTCTAATTCGAGTGTGCATTGTAGTTGGTCTCTCATTTATTCTACTTCACTCTCCCACATTGGTACTTACACGATCTTCAACCACTTCGAGAGATGATGTACCTGTTGCACCTATAAGCTGAAAGCCTAAGCCTAGTCTGAGACAGCAGCTGCTAGGGGTGAAGGGACTAGCTATATATTCTCCTATGCCTTCATTGGTTCCAACATTATCACTTGAGATGAGAGGTTATCTAATGCATTTGTTGGGAATGTCAGGTCTGCCGAATAGTAGGGTAACTACTTTATCCCCAGCTTCTTTCAACCCAGGTGTGCCACTGATACCTAGTTATGATGTCTTGGGAGTGCCTTTGGCACTAAGTGTACATGGTTTGGGTATTTTGTCTACAGTATCAACTTTCTATTCATCTACTTCTAACACCGATTTATCCATTTTCAACACTATTTCAGCTACTCTATCTTTAATTCCTCCTTTTCTATCTCACCTACCTATGTCTGATTTAGATCAGAAGGCGTTGGGTTAATTTTTGAGATTGATTCCCAAAGGTTTATTTGTGCACCAGGGGAGGATCCTAGAGATTTCATTGATAGATGTCAGGAGGGCTTGTATAACTCAGTGTATTGGATACTTATGATGTTGACTTCACTATTTATCATATGGGAGGCCTCGCCAAGCAGTGGTAGAGGTCCTATTGTTCTACTAGGTCAACAGATTCTACTCCTATGAATTTGACTTTATTTTGTGATGCCTTCTTGGAGAGGTACATTTCTCCTACCGTGCAGGATCATTTGAGGGATGAGTTCTTGAAGATTGAGCAGATATCCTTATCAGTTTCTTACTATGAGGCATAGATCCATCAATTATCTGCTTATGGTACTAGTTTTATCCCTATGGAGATTGAGAGGATTCGTCTTTTTTTCATGGTTTGGACCCAGGTATCAGTGAGATGACTGAGGTATTTCTTATTAATGGTTTATTTTTCTAGACTATTCCTGAGCACACCCGTTCTATAGAAGATCTTTCCTATAGGCAGAGAGTTAGAGAGGGGAATAGGCCCCAGGGTCATTATAGTGATAGAGTTTTTGTATCTTAGGGTAGGACCCGTTCTCAACCATAACAACAGGGGCATTTAATTCATCCTATTTAAGCATTTATGTAGGCTTTTGGTAGTGTTTCTTCATACCATGGTGGCCATTCTGGTTTATCTGTTTCTTCTCGCCCTATTCATTCTTATGGACCTTGTTATATTTGTGGTGCTATGGTCCATATTTTTCTAGATTATCCATAGAGGGGTGCTATTAAGATAGTTTCTCAACCTGAAGTTGCTCTGGTTCCTATTCTTTTTTAGCTAATTAGAGTTGTACGACCTCAAGGCAGAGGTCGTGGTGGTCCTCAACTTTGTAGGACTAGTGGTCGTGAGTGTGATCGTGATGGTGGTTGTCGTTGTGGTCATCTAAATTTCTACTAGTCCCTGGTAGACTTAAGACGGATTCCTTTGATGCTATTATTACAATTACTACTTTTGTGTACTATCATCCAACTTCGACTTTATTTGATCCAGGCTCTGCTTGCTCCTATGTATAATCTTATTATGCTCTGTGTTTGAGTATGGTTTGTGAGCCTTTCTTGTACTGTTATATGTCTTCACTCTAATAGGTGATGAGTTAGTAGTGGATCGTGTATTGAGGTCCTATTCTGTGATTACTGGAAGTGTTGAGACTTAGGCTGATTAGATTATATTGGACATGGTTGATTTTGAAGTGATTATGGGCATGGATTTGTTATCCCCTTACAGAGCGATCATGGATTGTTTTGCCAAGAACTTAACCTTAGATATGCTTGGTATACCCCCAGTCATGTGGCAGGTTTCATCTAGTCGCGCACCAACGGGGATTATTTCTTGTATTTAGGCATGTCACTTTGTTTCTCATGGTTTTTTAGCATATCTTGCATCGCTAGAGATGTTAGCATTAATTTTGTGACTCCCAAGACAGTACCTATTATTTTTGAGTACCTTGATATATTTCCAACTGACCTACCTGGCCAACCACTTTAGTGAGATATTAATTTTAGCACTAAGTTAGAGTCAGGCACTAGGTACATATCTATTGCTCCTTATCGTATGATACTTGCTAAGCTTAGAGAGTTCAAGACTCAGCTTCAGAATTTGTTAGATAAGTATTTAATTGGCCGAGTCTTTGCCATGGGGTGCTCCTTTTTGTTTGTAAAGAAGAAGGATTATTTTATGCATATGTGTATCATCTATAGACAACTTAATGGCATGACCATGAAGAATAAGTATCTGATGCCTCATATTGATGACTTGTTTGATCATCTCCAAGGTTAAGCCATATTTTCAAAGATTGATTTGAGGTCAGGTTATCATCAGCCATATATTCGTACTGAGGATATCCTAAAGCTTGCGTTCAGGACTTGATATGGTCATTATGAGTTCCTTGTATGTCTTTTAGGTTGACTAATGCACCTGAAAATTTTATGGATTTAATGATCCGAATGTTTAGGCCCTATCTTTATTATTTTATCATTGTGTTAATCGATGAAATCTTGGTGTATTCTCGGGTATAGAGGATCATGAGCGCCATTTAAGGATTCTACTTCAGACTGTAATAGATCATCGGCTC
Organism: Withania somnifera; assembly: GCA_039654485.1. Taxonomy (NCBI): domain Eukaryota; kingdom Viridiplantae; phylum Streptophyta; class Magnoliopsida; order Solanales; family Solanaceae; genus Withania; species Withania somnifera. Next base: position 5,077 of record JBDJHY010245887.1, read on the forward strand.
TTCACCATGTTCTAAAAGTGTGAGTTTTGGCTAGATTCAGTTGCATTTCTTGGACATGTGGTGTCCAAATAGGTATTACTATGGATTTGACTAAGATTGCAGTTGTTTGAGATTGTCTCAAACAGACCACTCCTATCGAGGTTCGCATCTTTATAGGTCTTGCTAGTTATTTTCACCATTTTTTGAGGACTTCTCTTCTATTGTTACGTCATTGACTAGATTCACTAGAAAGAAGTTCACTTTTAGTGGTAAGATGAGTGTGAGTGTTGTTTCCTGAGGCTTAAGACTATATTGACTTCTACTTTTGTTTTAACATTGTCGATTGAGGGTTAGAGTTTTGCAGCATATGTGATGCTTTTGGTATTGGTTTAGTTTATAATTTGATGCAGCAGTGTCGTATACTTTTTTATTTTTCTAGATAACTTAACGTTCATGAGTGTAACTATCCCACCCATGATTGGGATTTTGTGGCAGTAGTCTTTGAGATTAAGATTTGACGCCACTGTCTTTATGGAGTTCATTGTGAGATCTTTACTGACCTTCATAGTCTTTAGTATATTATAAGTCAAAGGGATCTTAATGCTTACCAGAGTAGATGGATCGAGTTGCTGAAGGACTATGATATCTCTATCTTGTATCATCCGGGCAAGGCAAACATGGTAACGGATGTAATGAGACTGAGTGTTGGCACTTTTGCCTTGATGCCTATACTACTGGTGGGCTTGTTATGAGATTTTTCATGTGAGTTCGAGTCCCTCGATGAACCCTGCTAACCCGGGTTGCTATGCTTAGAGCATCATGTGCAGACCATAGAAGGGTTGTACGGGGGAGTAGTAGTGTATGGTTCGAGTCCTCCATAGGTCTTTCTAGATTTGGGACCATCCCAGAGAGAGAGCAATTGGTCTTAGGTAAGCAGTTCGAGTCCTCCGTAGGACCTTCTCAATTCAGGACTATCCTAGAGAGGGAGCATTTTGACACTCCTATTCATGGTATATGGTTTGAGTCCTCCAGAGGCCCCTCTTTACTCTATATTATCCCAGAGAGGGAGAATCCGATACTTATATGCACTTCCACAACCCCTCTTGTCTTGCGACTATCCCATAGAGGGTGCACACAAACAAATCTTCATACCTCTTCTGCAGCCCTCTTGATTCGGGACCATCCTAGAGAGGGAGAACACTGATAATTATTTATAATTTTAACATGGTCTCTCTTGACTCGGGACTATCCTAGAGAGGGAACATGTTGATATTTCTCTTTTTTATCCAATACTCCCTCCCCTTTGCATTACATCTTTTTGCATTTACTTGTACTCCTCGGAGCTTACAAGGGAGGTTCTGTTGGGTTGATTATAGGCTTGTGTGATAATTACTAGCTAGGCTAGAATTCTACTCTCTGGTATGGTTGATTGCATTTCGTACTACCATTACTATTTACTTTTATTAGCTACATTACTGTCTTCATTCCTACGTTATTAGCTTTGTACTTGTTCTAGGTACGTGTTACCTGTAGTTATAATTATCTTCTGACCGGAGTCTCTATGTGTGGGTGTGTGGGTCCCACCCTATTAGTGGACCCTATATACTTGTTAGCTAATACTGTATACGTTGATGCTTAACCCATTTTCCCACACCTATTAGATATTATGGTAGTGACCTCTTCTAAGTTGTTCATTATTGTACCACTAAGCTACTTGTTTTAATCTTTCATTACCTTAATTATGATTATTGATGCCGGAATGTCCTATGATGCCTACTAAGTACCTGTTGTTTTTGGTACTCATGATACACTTCTACATCTTTTCCTAATGTAGGTCTTGGCATAATTTATTCAAACAAATATGATCGGGGGCATTAGTTGGTGTGATTCTAGGAGATTCGATGAATAGCTGTTGCCCTTGTTGACCAATTTTCTTTTCTATGCTAGAATTATCCTAATTGGGTCCTTGATAGCCATACTTTTGTAGTTTTTCCCCTTGAGGGTTGTATTCTGTACTTCAGGTATATAGATGCTGAACAACCATGACACCAGGTTTTTGGAGTTTCTTTAGTACGTACTTATTCTTAGGTCTTTTATTTTGGTACTTCTTCTCTTCATCTCCCTATTTTTTCTTGGGTTTTTTTATTGGTCGACCCTACTCACTCCGTTCCATGGTTAGGATTATCTACAGATGAGACATAGATGCCACAATAACTCGATTTCTATGTCGTGACAGAGTAGTATTAGAGCACTAGTTTCATAGGGGTCTCTAGAATGTAGGAGCGGGATTTTGGTAGATCTCTGCAGATTGGTAGGTAGAAGGCTATATGCTATCTTTGGGAGGCTATAAGGCTCTATTATAGGGTTCTTTCTTGTTGACTCTATCGTACAAGGTATTTATTGGTTTCCTGGTTACTTATCTTGGTTTTATTCCTCTGTGGATGGTACATACGCAATTAGCACCAGGAGGTGATGATGCTCCCCCAACCCCATATAGAGCTCCATATAGGGGTTGGGGTAAACCTAAAGCCCATGGGTGAGATTAGAACAGATATGAGAGAGATGAGCCTATACTGTGGATCCACCCTTATTGCAGGCCTAGACGCCTACGGATGAGGCACTTAGAGTTATGTGGAAGTATTTGATGGCTATGTTTGGTAGATCGATCCCTATTGATGAAGGTCAGACTTTATCCCAAGGAGTGGTACAAGGTGCCAATTCCTTTTATTCAGTCGACATCAGTGGCAACCATAGTTCCTCCAGCACAACCTATCCCAGAGACACGTCTAGTTTAGTCGCCAAGCCAGTCCCAACATGTAGTTCTAGTTATGACTTTCGAGAATCGAAGGTCCATGTTCATTTCAAGTGTATGGAACCTTCGAGATTTTCTGGAGACTCTACAAAGGATCCATATGAGTTTATCATAGAGTGTGAGGAGCGGTTGTAGACTTTGGTCTTGAGAGAGTGTAATGAGGTTGATTTTATTAGGTATCAGTTGGAAGGTCAGGCTAAGGCCTGGTGGAGGTCATATAGAGATAGTCAGCCCTCAAGGTATGTACCTATGACATGGAGTCAGTTTGTTTATGCCTTCATAGCTTAGTATGTACCTCAGAGTGTCCGCGAGGATCTCAGAGCTTATTTTGTTAGCCTAATGCAGGGATCAATGATGATTTCTAAGTATGAGGCACAATTCACGTAGTATTCGAGGCATGGATATGATATTTTGCCAATAGATGTTGAGCGGGTTCTCCGCTTTACAGCAGGATTAAGACCAGAGTGGTAAGGCAGATGTGAAGTCATTCCTATCTAAGGGTAGTCCATTATCGGCAGCGGTGGATCACACCCGTAATATAGAGAGGTATCGTTGCTTGGCCCAAGGGGGTGGCGACAAAAAGCAGCACTATCAGGTTAATTTTAGTGGGTCACATCTTCTGGGGGTTGGTATGATAGACATGGACCTCAGCTATAGCAGCAACCTCAACTATAGCAGCAGCCACAGTAGCGGTACCAGGGGTTGCCTAGCAAGCTGGTTCAGGCCTTCCTACCATCAGCTAGTGGAGTTCATAGTAGTCGTCTCGTCAGGGGCGCATTATTTGGGGTTTAGGTCCTTAGTGGTCGGGTGGCCTAGTTAGTGGTTCTGGTTGAGGAAGAGGCAAATATTGTTATGACTGCGGGTGAGATAGGTCACTATTCTAGATATTCCCTGCTGCGTGGGATATTCAGCCAGTCATTTAGACCGCAGAATCTCTACAAATAGTACCTCCACCTTTTAGAGGTGGTCAGTTATTAACTTAAGGTGATCTTGGTAGGGGAAAGAGGAACTGGGGAGGGAACAGAGGGGGAGGTCAATAGGGCACTAAAAGTTGTTAGTTCTATGCCATGCCTAATAGAGCCCGAGAAGAACCTTTCGATGCTGTAGTTTTGGGTATATTATTTGTTTTTCACCAGCCAACCTTGTTATTGTTTGACCCTAATTCTACATATTCCTATGTGTTTTTGTACTTTTCAACCTATTTGGGTGTTGTATGGGACCCTTTACTTGTGCCCGTGAGTATGGCTACTCCTATAGGTAAGCCTATTGTGGTATATCAAACTCACTGAGCTTGTGTTGTGACCGTACAAGAGTTGGACACCGGGCTAATCTTATGGCTCTGGACATGATTGATTTTGATGTGATTTTTGGCATGGATTCGTTATCCCTCCATCATGTGGTCCTAGATTGTTTTTGTAAGACCGTGACTCTATACATGACCAGTATGTCTCTGGTATTGTGGCAGGGCCCTATTAGTAATGTGGAAGGGCCCTATTAGCCACTCTGCAGTGCTAGTAGTATCCAGTATACAGGCCAGTATATTTTTAGCCAGGGGTTGTACTTCTTATTTAGCTTATGTCCATGATGTGAGTTTGATCCTCCTTCCTTTGCGTCGTGCCCATTGTTAATAGAGTTCCTTTATGTTGTTTCTGATGAGTTGCCTGGCCTCCCACCTGAGCGTGTTGTTGATTTTGCTATAGAGGTTGAGCCAGATACTAGACCTATCTCTATTGCACCTTACTGTATGGCTCCAATAAAGCTCTGGGAGTTTAATGTTCAATTGTAGGATTTTTTTTCCTGAGGCTTTATTCGCCCTAGTGTTTCTCCATGGGGCACTCTGGTATTATTTATGAAGAAATACGGGACTATTCATATGTGTATTGACTATATCCAGTTAAATGAAGTTACCGTCAAGAATAAGTATCCTTTGTCACGGATTGATGACCTGTTTGATCATCTTTAAGGTGTGGTGGTATTCTCGAAGACTTACCTACGATCAGGTTATCACCAGCTGAGGTTTTAAGATGGGGACATCCCAAGACTACTTTTTGGACTCGTATGGGCACTATGAGTTCCTGGTTATGTCATTTTAACATACTAATGCCCTAACTGCATTCATTGACCTCATGACTAGAGTGTTCATGTCATACCTTGATTCTTTTGTGATTGTATTTATTAATGACATCTTGGTGCATTCTAGTAGTCAAGAAAAGAATGAGGAGAATTTAAGAGTTGTGCTTCATACCTTGAGGGCTGAGTAGCATTATGCGAAGTTCTCGAAATGTGCCTTTTGGTTAGATTCAATTGCATTCTTGGGGCATGTTGTTTCTTTAGAGTGTAGATCCGGGAAAGGTTTCAGCATTTTGTGATTTTCTTGACCCACCACTCCCACTGAGATATGTAGCTTTGTTAGGTTGGGAAGCTATTATAGACGATTGGTGCATTTTCATCCATAGCAACTCCGATGAACAGATTGACCCAGAAGGATGTTCCTTTTTGGTGGTCTAAGAATTGTGAGTCCAGCTTTCTGAGGCTTAAGGAGTTGCTTACTTCCGTACTTGTACTGATGCTTCCAATTGAAGGCCAGCCATATATTTTTTTATTGTGGTTACTTTAGCATTTGGTAAGGGTGTGTTTTGATGCAGCAGGGTAAGGTCAATGTATATATCTCCTAACAATTGAAGGTTCATCAGAGCAACTACCCCACCTATGATTTGGAGTTGGTGGCGGAACTTTTCACGCTTAAGATTTGGAGACATTACCTCTATGAGGTTAATTATGAGATTCTGACTTATCATCATAGTCTGCAGTACATTTTGAGCCAGAGGGAGCTCAATATTAGGCAGAGGAGATAGATCAAGCTCCTGAATGATTATGACATCAACATAT
>JBDJHY010245930.1:0-10756 GCA_039654485.1 Withania somnifera
TTAATTGTTTCTTTGTATTATGTGGGAATTAGTGCTTGTTACTTCTGTTCATTTCATTATCCTTTCACTTGAGGTGACCAGATCAGAGTTTCAGGGTGAGCTTGGCGTCCAACTCAATCTTGCTTCTCTTCAGATGTATATTTTATTTTATTATCTCCATTGTATTTCGGAGATCTTTTGGATATTGTATTTCATTCAATTGTATGATTCTGTACTTAGTGGTTCATTCGACACGGATACCGGGGTTTGGGTAGTTATTCTTTATTGTCTAATTCTGCAACTTTATTATTCCATACATCTTGATATTCTTCCGCATTAAATGTAGTAGTCCTCCACTTCTGCTACGAACTACGGGTGTTGGTTCTCCTACTGGTGGTATAGTAGGTGCCATCATGATCCGTGAAATCGGATCGTGACACATTAGAAATCAATCATAATTCGTTGCTAGAATAATTTACTTAAGATCTTTTCTCTTACTAGATAGATTGTAAGAACTTTTAAACCTTAGTATACTATTTAGATAGATTGTAAGAGATGTTAAACCTTAGTATACTATTTTGGTGATCTTTTTTAAGATGAGGTCGAGATAAAAATAGCGTACGAACTGAGGGACCATAATCTTTATATTCTGACATCTCTATAAAAGGGAACCTTACAATTATGCATTTTTAAAATGGTATTTTTTCAATCAAGTTTCAATCGTAATTAAAGAAAAGGCCAAGGATTTTTTACTTTTTTTAAATTAAACTATACATAAATTGATATTTATTTTAAGTCCAAAAATTTAATACTTTATTAAATCATAGAATGAGTTTTTTTCAACGATAGCATATTTATGTATAATATATTAATATCCGAGTTTATAGAATACAAATTACTAACAATTTCCCACTTGAATTAGATAAATTTCTTATTAATTATACATAGATGATACTTTATTGTCCACAAATTCTTATTATATTAATTGAAATATCTCAAAACAATCTAATCCATTGATAATATCAATATAAGATCAAAACGATTTTTATAATATATATTCGTAACTAAACCCATCAATGGTCATAAATATTAGTAAATATTAACGACCTAGATCAAATGTGAAATTACATGTAAAATTTCTAAGTCATGTATATTTTCAAATGGTCCTACTATATGATTTGGATAGTCCAAATCACTTTCTTTTTTTCCTTATGCAACACCAGAACAAAAATTTGATATCTTTATTTTTTGAAGCTATCAATGAACACAAATTTACAATTTTTTTAAAAACATTAAATCTATATAAAAAATAAACTTTAACATGTAAAAAGCACAAATAAAATAACAAAATCTTAGTAAAATTGCTCATAATTAATTCTGACATTACTTGAACCAGTCACATACCCATGAAACACTTTAGGTGAAAAATCTTTTGTGAGTGGATCCGCAATCATTGAGTTTGTACTAATATAATATCGACATAAGATGACGCTGAACTCCTTTCATAATAAAAAAATTAATATCTATATACTTTGACTTAGACAAACTTCAGTTGTTCTTTGAATATAACCAGATTTGGATCTCTTACTATCAAGACATTCAACAAAATATGAATTGAAGTACCAGTTTCAACAGTACTAGGTTTTAGAGTAATACTATAAATTTCATTTTCAATAGATCAACTGTATGCATATATGTCCACACAAGAAAGTGAAACTAAGTTTCATCTAAATAGAGGTACAACAAATGATTCCTTTAATTCCAAATATAACCATCATTTAATGAAATTTTCAAGACACCAATAACCTCTACAACTATTTTATTGTCATTGTCCGCTTAAATGTATCTTTAAACATCAATTGACACTCGACTCCTTAAGCAATCCTGCATAGTGACACCTATGTGATTAGCTGTACCCGTATCTATCCACCAAGTTTAACTAGGTACCATAGTCAAGTTAACTTCTTAATAAATAAAGTCGAGAAGTTTAACTTTTTTCACGCCAAACAACGTATTTGAAACATTCTTTCTTTATATGACCAACTTTATTAAAAAAGTAACATGATTTCTTAGACAATGAAGTTTCTTTGTCTACAGTTTTTTTAGTTTTACTTTTTTTTCACTTATGTGAAAAGATTTTAGTTACAGAAGTAAATGTCAAATGAGAACTTTCAATCATCTCTTGTTTAAGTCTATCCTCTTCTTGCACACATTAAGCTATAAGCTTATTCAAAGTACTTTTCTCTTTTTGAGTATTATATAAAACTTTAAGTTGGCTAAATTATATAGGAAGAGAGATCAAAACTAGGTGCACAAGTATGTCATCAGATAGTTCAAACTTAAAGGTCCTAATTTTTTTTCACAAGATTAGACATTTTCATAATGTACCCCTTATGTTTTCCTTGACCTTGTATCACAATGAAATAATCTTATCAAGAGTAGTACTTGTTTCAACCTTTTCGTTAGTAGTGAATTGACCTGTAATTTTTTTAGGAAGTCTTTGCCATATCTGCTTTCTATTATACAATTCCTTAAGTATTTCAAAATTCAATGTTACATTATCATCAAGATCATGCCATTTGATAGCTCCCACTTCTCGTATAAGAACTATTTTTTAATTAGTGCTAGTTTTCGTTAAATTTACCAGACAATCAAACCTTAAAACATAGTCAAGATCCATACAACCAAGAAAAATCATAACACAATTTTTTCTATTTTTGAATTTCGTGCCATTAAGTTTAGAAATGTTGTTCATTGCAGATATAAAAGACACTATAAGTAAAAACAAGTATTGCTCATAATTAATCATTCAAATAAATCATATATACATGCAGATAATCAAACTAAATAAATCTAACGGACAATGCTGAATAACTTTAAAACTATATATATTTCATACACATATACATAAAAGTAATCCCATCTCAAGATACATAGCAGAACATTATCATTTAGGGATTGTGTTAGTTGAGTGTATTAAGATAGTGCATAATATGATGTATTAAGAATGAATGCATTAATAATATTTGTCTTAGTTAGGCTTACATTAGTTATGTTGTAAATTTTCTGATACAATGTTTGGTTTGATATATTAGAAATAACACATTTCTTGTATACTTATAAAAATTATTTATTTACATAAATATTTTCTACACTTTTCGTTGGAAAATGTATTGAGAGAAATTTGATGGGTAAAATATCAATACACAAGTTAATGCAAGTGTTCAAACCATTTGTATTACTAATACATACAAAATGTTACTATTTTTAAAACACCCCTTAATAAATAATAGAGTTTGTAATTAATGAAAGCATTAATTATGCATAAACTAAAAAGATATATATCAAACAAGATACTAATAATACAAAAGACTAATGCATGTGTTACTTTCTTTAACACATTCTATCATACGACCCTTTAGTCTTTGGAAAGAAATAATAACGTGTACAAGGTACTCAGTATGCATAATTTATGAATATTGATTACTAGAACAACTTAACAATATGCCTTCCTTTGGATTGACGCATTATCAATATGTATTACAAACTGCCTCTTAGTCTTTGGATAGAAATAATTTGTAAGTGGTACTCTTATACATAATTCATGAATATTGGTTACTAATAAGGCCTAACAATATGCCTTTTTTGGGACTGACACATTATCAATATGTATTACAAATGTTTCACATACTCATGACTATTCATAGTACTTCGTATGCATAATTTATGAATATTGATTACTAGAACGACTTAACAATATGCCTTCCTTTGGACGACACATTATCAATATGTATTACAAACTGCCCCTTAGTCTTTGGATAGAAATAATTTGTAAGTGGTACTCTTATACATAATTCATGAATATTGGTTACTAATACGACCAAACAATACACTTTTTTTTGGACCGACACATTATCAATATGTATTACAAATGTATCACATACTCATGACTATTCATAGTAAATATGAAAAAATGATCTTCCTTTGGAATAATTATTTCACATAAAAAAATATACTTACATATTCAAAGTAAAAAAAAAATTATGCAATAGAAATTACTTTGAAAACATATTGCTTTAATTTTATTCACTTCTATAAGAAGCCCAAATAAAATAATGACACACTAAAGTATAAAAGATCTTCGAAGTACAACCATACTATGCCGTTAAAAAACAAAGAAGAAACCCATGATTACCATTAAACAAAAAATATCTTCAAAAATTTGAAAAATTAATTACATTTTAAAATATTTCAATGATAGTACCATTTCTCAAATTTTTTATTAACATTTTCCTTTCTTTCCTTTTAAATATTAAGAGTAGTATTATGTCAGAAGGAAAATAAATCAACAAAAAAGATTTTTTTTTTTTAAAAAAATTGAACATGTAGCCGAAAGTATTTGCAATACTTTTGCTCCCTTAAAAAGATACTTGGGATACTAAAACACATAAAAGAAGAACAACAAAACCTTATTTTGATCCACTTGTTAGAATACTTTAAGTAATTCACCCGAGAACGCAAGAAACCCCACCTAGATACTCTAGGTTGGAGGTAGGTCCCGAGGGAGAAGTTATAGACACCTTTTCATATTTTGTATATGGAGTATTTCATTTAATTTCTTCTGTAGTGTTGAGATTTGACGGCATTATTAGACAAAGAACGATTTTATACAGAAGAATGATAAGGGAACTAATGTTGTTCCATCGAAAGAATAATCTGTTGAAGATCTTCTCTCTTATCGGATAGATAATAAGAACTTTTAAGCCTTAGTATGCTGTTTTTGTGATTTTAATTGAGACTGTTGATTTGGTTCTCGGGTCATTTATTTTGTGGTTATGTTTGGTTTTCTGATTAGAGCCTTAATTTTAGTCAACATTCTGTGAAAACAAAATCGAAATTAAATTTCAACAGTTCTGTTAGCTTCAGAACATGGATTCCCTATTTGTCTAGCTCTTTCAATGGATCGGTACCAGGAATGGTTTGCCTGCCCCTTTGCAAGCCTCCCTGCCCATCTGCTTTGGTTATTGGTCTAGAAATGGTATTCTAAATAGACTCTTGGTTCGCGTAAGGAGGCCTTCATTTTGGTTTTATGCTTATTTATTTTTGGTATTTTGGAGTTCATAAGTTTGACTTGGATTGACTTTTTGTGATTAGAGATTTGGAATGGAAATCCAACTGCACCATCAACTTTGAAATGTCGAGTTTAGGTTTGGTTGAGCTGTTCATTCACACTTAGGCCAACCGAGCTTGTTTCAAGTTGGAATATTTATTTTTTTTGTCCTAGAGTTGACTTTAGTCAATATTTAGTTGAAACGATCTCGGATAAATTTTTTTTCTGTGGCATTGATTCTTAAATGTCATTTTCATGTAGGTAATATATTTAGTTTGTGTTTATTGGGTTCCAAATGCATTGCAATCTCTCTATCTAGTCTATTTTCTTGGCTGAAATGCTGGTGCCTCAGTTGATTCTGATGCAAGTCCTTTTCTCTTTGCATTCGTGGGGCTGGACCGCGTTTGTGGTGAACCCAGCTGGGTTAGCCTTCACATTATGACTGATTCACCGTGTTTGTGGAGCGGTGGCCTGGACCGTCCATTTATTGTTTCTCTTCTCTTTCGTACCTTTGTCACAGTGTTCGCAGTTTGTAAGCATAGTGCCTGAACACTTTTGCTATCGGTTGACCACATTCACACAAGGTTGAATACCTAGCAGTATATAAACCCCAAAATTCTGAAATTCAGTAATTGTTTCTTCCTCTTTTACTTCTAAATACTCAAAAATCACCATTTTCAATTCTTGGGGTTTTGCATGCAATAGTGGGTGATATTCAAAATAATATTTCATTGATTATTCTTCACTTATTAATATATTTTCACTCAAATTTTCCAAATTTCTTTCAAAAATTTTCAAATTCTCAAAGGTTGTTCTTCCCTTTAATTCATTAATTTTAGCTCGTTTCTTGCTCGAATTAATTCTAGATTTTGGGTATAACTTCCCTACAATCTGGGAAAAATTTTAATATTTTTTCTTTGGATTCTTGGGTTCACGGGCCCATAGGCCCCCTTTGACTCAGATTTTCACCCCGTCTTTAATTATAGTTTTATGGATATCATTTGATTTGTGTTAATGTATATATTTTTATCTTGCTAGTTTTATGATCGTTTCGAGCTTTTTGTAAAGTTTTTGAGCTGCTGGAGCTGTTCGGGCTTCTTTATTCCAGTATTTGCAAACTTATCTTTGGACACCAGGTACTCTATGGCTTACTGATCTTAGTTTTGGATTATATGGAAAAATAATTGTAGTAATTAGCCATACTTGGTTTGCGCTTTTAGGTTTTGTACCCTTGACCCTATTCGCTCTTTTAGTATGCTTCTTGGTTATGCTTTGGTGGTTCATTTTACATTATAGTTTATCATGTGATTTTGAGCGATCTTTATTGAATCTTTAGAGGTCTTCTTGCTAGGAATGTCTGTGAGTCTCGAACATCAAATAGTTGGTTCTAGATTGCTGTAGTGACTGCGCCTATGCAATGCCAACCAAGATGTGATTGAGATATTATTTTTGGTTGAGCATATAATTATCGTGAAAGCTAGTTTTATGCATTGGTTTCTACTATTTTATGGCCAACAACTTAACATCACTATTTTTGAAATGTTGCATGGCCTTGTGGGTCATTTTTTAGTATTATGAGTAAATAATGAATTTACCGGTTTTTAATGATAAAAGAGATAATGAAGATGTAACCACTATTTTGATATATTACTATACTCGGTAATGACCGAGCGCTAGACATTTACAATATATATCGATTTAAGAGTAAGTGATTCCCGAGAAAAGTTTTTGAGATTATTGTTATGTAGACCCAGTGATGCCTGAACATTCATTAATACATTGATATTTTGAGCTCATAGTTTATATCTTATGTTTTGTACTTAGTTTATTATTCTTATTGTTGGGTGGTTCTCCTATGGTGGATATAGGTTCCCTCATGACTTGAGAAATCAGGTCATAATAAATTTATATTAGAGCACTAGATTATCTATATCCTCGGTACACGAGCCAGTGTCTAGTAGAATCTAACAGATAGGGTATGGAGATATTTTTATCTTATCTTCAAGAAACTACCTGGACAAATTAAGGAGTTCCTTCTCTTTCACTTCTATATCATGCATGTATCGTAGTTCGTCTATTGAAATCTCATTTGTTCTTGATCACTCTTTCGCTGATAGAATGTATATGATCTTCGACAACAGCAGGAGATGATGCACCTGTTGCGTCACCAGTTAGAGCACCAATTAAGAGTCGATCCCATAAAGGATGAGGTCAAGTGTGTGTTAGAGTTCTGACTCTAGCTAGAGATGCTTCACTAACCAATGCTTCGGATATAGAGCTTAAGTAGGTAGCAATCCAGAAGCCACTAGCGGTGCATGGATCAATATTATTTTCTCCTATGCCTTTGTTAGTTCCATCTATTTCTCCTTAGATGAGAGGATTTTTTACTTTAATTGTTGGGTATTTTAGGCCAACAGATAGTTGGGATACAGACTTTAGTACTTCCTTTAGCCCATGTGTGCCATCAATACCTATTACCTATGGTTTGAGAGTTCCCTCATCACCAAGTGTTTATGGTTTGGGTTTTCTACCATCAATTTTAGCATTTCCTATTTAGGTTTCTCCAGCACCAATTATTCCATCTTCAACACCTATAATGACTACTCTATATGTATTTTTGCCTATACTGCCTCACCCCGCCTATATCTGATTCGAATCAGAAGGTGTTCGGTCAATTCTAGAGGTTAGGTACTCTAAGATTTACTGGTGTTTTCAGGAGAGGACCCGAGAGAGTTCATTGACAGAATTTAGGGGGAGAGGGTTATATAACCTCAGTTTTTAGATTCTCATGGTGATTTCATGGTATATCAGATAGGTGGCCTTGCCAAACAGTGGAGGAGGCCATATTGTTCGAATAGGTTATCGAACTCTACCTTTATTACTTGGACTTCCTTCCACAATACAGTTCTAGAGAGGTACATCCCTTTTACCAAGTAATACGATTGGAGGGAGGAGTTTCTGGGACTTGAGCAGGGCTCTTTGTCAGTTTCTAAGAATGAGGCAGTGTTTCATCGGTTATATGCTTATGGTGCTAGTTATATCTCTATTAAGGTAGATAAGGTCCGTTGTTTTGTTCGTGGATTGGTCTTGGATAGTCTTCAAACTTCCAAGGTGTTAGTTGCATCTGTTTCTTCTTTTCAGAGCATTCTCGTTCGATGGAGGATCTTGCCCATAATAGGAGAGGTAGAGAGGAGAAGAGGCATCGTCATCAGGGTTGCTTTAGTGGTTCTAGGAAGGGTAGTCGAGGTTCTGGTTCATGGGGTAGGATCCCTTCTCATCCAAAAAATTAAGGGCAGTCTAGTCTCTATGTACATGCATCATTACATACCTCTAGTAGAGTTCTTCAAGCCATTATATCTGCTCTTCTTTATCTGGTTCTTCCCTTCCTGTCCATCCTTATAGTCCTTGATATTAGTATGGTATTATGGGCCATATAGCGGTAGATTTTACTCAGTATAGTACTGGTTAGAATATGGTTCAGTCGATGATTGCTCAAGCTCCTATTCCTGCATATCCAGTTAGAGGGGTAGTAGTGCACCAGGTTGTGGTGCTCCTCAGCATGGTAGGGGTAGTGGTTGTGGCAGTGTTCGCCATATTTTTATGTTGTACTAGGTAAACCTGAGGTAAAGGCCTATGATGCTCTTTTGACAGGTACTATCTCTGTGTGTTATCAGCCAACTTCTACTTTATTTGATCCAGACTCTACTTTCTCCTATGTTTTATATTATTATGCTCTATTTTGAGTATGGTTAGTGAGCTGTTACTTTGACATTATCTTTCTACACCCTAGTAGGTGATTTTTTAGTAGTGGATCATGTGTTGAGATCCTATTTTGTGATTATTAGGAGTATTGAGACTCGAGATAACTTGATATTATTGGATATGATTGATTTTGATGCAATTTTAGAGATGTATTGGTTATCCCCTCACCGAGCAGACATGGATTGTTATGCCAAGATCGTGACCTTAGATATGCCCGGTATACTCTCAGTCGTGTATCGTGGTTTGGCTAGTCGTATACTAACGAGGATTATTTCTTGTATTCAAGTTAGTCTCTTAGCTTCTCGTGGTTGTTTGGAATGTCTTGTATATGTTGGAGATGTTAGTGTTGATTCTATGAATCCTAAGTTAGTACCTATTGTTTCTGAGTATCTTGATGTGTTTCGACTGACCTCCCTTGCCTACCACCTGAGCGAGACATTAATTTTGGCATTGAGTTAGAGCTGTACACCAGACCCATTTTAATTTCTCCTTATCATAGGATGACTGCTGAGCCGAGAGAGCTCAAGACTTAACTTCAGGATTTGTTAGATAAGTATTTTATTCGGCTTTGTGTTTTTCCTAGGGGTGCCTCTATTTTGTTTGTGAAGAAGAAAGATGGTTCAATGTGCATGTGTATCGACTATATGCAACTTCATAGTGTTACTATGAAGAATAAGTATCCTATGCCTCACATGATGATCTATTTGACCAACTTTAGTGTTCATCCATCTTCTCTAATATTATTGAGGTAGGATTACCAATAGTTGAGTATCCAGACTGAGGATATCCTAAAGATAATATTTCGGACATGGTATGGTCATTATGAGTTCCTTATGATGTCTTTTGGGTCGACTAATGCACCCACAACCTTTATGGATTTGATGAACTGGGTGTTATGGACCTATTTTTATTCTTTTGTAATTTGTTTATCGATGATATCTTGGTGTACTCAAGGAGTAGGGAGGACTATGAGAGTCATATGAGGATTGTTCTTCAGACTTTAAGAGATCATTAGATTTTTTCCAAGTCCTTAAAGTGTGAGCTTTGGCTTGAGTCAGTTGAATTTCTTGGACATGTGGTGTACAAAGAGGGTATTAGTATGGATCTGACTAAGATTGAAATTTTTCATGATTGGCCTAGACCGACTGCTCCTACTGAGGTGCATAGCTTTATTGGACTTGCTGGTTATTACTACCTTTTTGTTGAAGGCTTCTCTTTTATAGCAGAGCCATTGACTAGAAATGATATTCCTTTAGTGTGCAGATGAGTGCTAGAATTACTTCCAAAGGCTTAAGACTATCTTGACTTCTGCTCTTATTTTGACATTACCGGTCAAGAGTCAGAGTTTTTTGGTATATTGTGATGCTTCTAATGTTGGTTTAGGTTGTATTTTGATACATTTGTGTCGTGTGATTGCTCATTCTTCTATAAAGCTTAAGGTTCATGAGTGTAGCTACCCCACCCATGATTTGGAGTTGGGGATGTTTGTCTTTATGCTCAACATTTAGCGTCACTACTTGTATTGAGTCCATTGTGAGATCTTTACTAACCATAGTTGTCTTCAGTACATTATAAGTTAGAGGGAGATTAACTCTCACCAGCAAAGATGGATTGAGCTGCTGAAGGACTATGCTATTTCTATCTTGTACCAGCCGAGCAAGGCAAATGTGGTAGCACACTCCTTGAGCCAAAAGATGGTTAATATAGGTAGTTTGGCGGCATTATAGTTTATGAAAGGCTATTAGCCTTAGATATTTAGTCTTTGTCTAAACTAGTTCTGCTTGAGCTCACAAATACATGCTATGTTTTTACTAGTACTGAGGCCCGTTCTACATTGATTAATACGATTCAGTAGTGACAGTTTGTGGATCCAGACTTGATTGATATTCGTAATTGTGGGGTAAG
>JBDJHY010245952.1:0-10755 GCA_039654485.1 Withania somnifera
AAGTGAGAAGGAGCATGAAAAAATCTTAGAATTTTCCTTCTGACTCTCTAAGACCATCAGCTTTATCCCAATATTTCTAAGTGAGAATTCTGGCTAAATCCAATCATATTCTTGGGGTCATGTTATCTCCAATGATGGTCAACGTTGATTCGTCAAAAAAAAGATGCAGTTAGAAACTGGCCTAGATCCACCTCTTTTTCAGATATACATAGCTTTGGGATTTACCGGCTACTACTGCAGATTCATTTAGGGTTTCTCATCAATAGTTGCTCTTTTTAACAGGTTGAACCAAAAGAATGTCAAGTTTGAGTGTATGATTACAATAGTTTTCAGTAGTTGAAAATTAGGTTGATTTTGTCCCCGGTAATGATCTGTTAGAGGGTACAAAGGGTTTTGTTGTTGAGGTGGAAGAAAATCAAGATAATGATCCAGCTCTACTCTAGCTAAAGGGGGAAGTTCAGAAGCAGAAGATGCAACTTTTCTCCCAAGGGGGATATAATGTGCTCAAATATCATGGTCGACTTTGTGTTCTAGACATTGATGATTTGTTGCTAAAAATGTTGTCTGACACTCACAATTCTAAATATTCCCTCCACCTCGGTACTACTAATATGTATAGCAACTCAAGAGAGGTCTATTGGTGGAATAGAATGAATAAGTACATAGCTAATTTTGTTGCTAAATGACATAATTTCCAGCAAGTTGGGGTATCGGAGGCCAGTAAGTGAAATGCAAAACTTTGAGATTCTCGCTTGGAAGTGGGAGGTGGTGAATATAGTCTTCGTCACTTGTCTACCCCGTACCTATAAGAAACATAACTTGATATGGGTGATTGTATACCAAATAATTAAGTCATTTTATTTCCTGTCGGTTCATACTAGTTACTTAGAAGAGGATTATGGAAGAATCTATATTTAGGATATCTTTGAGATGTATGGGTATTGTTGTCCATTGGTACTCCGTTTACCTCCAAGTTTTGAAGATCTTTCATCAAGATCTTGGTTCATAGGTTCATCTTAGCATAATGTTCCACCCGTTGACATATAGTCAAGCATAGTGGACCATTCCAACCCTATAAGATATGCTAAAGGCATGTACAATTAATTTCAAGGCAGCTGGTATTACCACTTTCTTTTGATAGAGTTCGCGTACAATAATAATTATTAATCTAGTATAAAAATTGGCCTATTTGAGGATCTTTATGGGAGGACTTGTAGATCTCCCATTGGATAGTTTAAAGTTGACGAGGTGACCAATATACAGCCAAAGTTAGTTGATGAGGCTACGCAAAAGGTCTAATCATCATAGATGAGGATAGTTTCAAAGCAATCAAAAATCCTATGCGGGTATAAGAAAGAAATAATTGAATTTTGATGTGGATGATTAGCTTTCCTAAATGTGTATATAAGAAGGGAGTCATGAAATTTAGTAAGACAAAGAAACTAAGTCTCCTTTACATTGATCCTTAATATTGCTTGTGATATATACCTTCTGATAGGCTTAATAGCAGTGCACCCAGTCTTCTATGTGTCCATGCTGAAAAAGTTCTTGGGAGATCCTTCTTTGATAGTTCCAGTGGAAAGCCTTGGTATTAGAGATAGTTTGACCAATGAGGCGGTACCAATCAAGATCCAAGAGTGTCAAGATTGCAAACTCAAAAACAAGGAAGTAGGTTCAATTAAAGTTCTTTGGAGGAGCTACATGGTAAGAAGACGAAAGTATGATGACTAGATACCCACACTTGTTTCCTCCGAACACCAACTCATTCTAAGGTAACCATCATTTCCTTTTAGCTCTTTTTACCTTATCAGCTTTATGTTGCATGTCATAATTGCATGATTCCTATAATGTCCATTCATAATAGACTTGTTAGTTCATGTTAGCTTTAGTACAACTTAGTTACAACCTCATGCATATAAGTTCTACTAAGTCAGTACCTCATCTAGTATAACGCAGTCTATGCCATGTGCATATATTCAGTAGTCAATCAGTAATTTTTCTTAGCCAAAACCCTTTCAGTATCAGCTTTAATCTTCATTTAAGGATAATGATCTAAAAGGAAAGATATTGTAAGACCTTTGAAAAATATCCTAGACCATGTTTAGAATAAACCCGAAGAGTTAGAAAAATTTCTAAAATTTTCAAAGTTGACTTTTTGGTCCATGGACCATCAACTCAGTTGATGTACCATGGAACCTTACATCATTTCTTTCCAATAATGTGGGATCATCTCTCAACCAATTTGATAGCTAAGAAGATAGTCCATCAACTTAGTTGATTGTCTGTTATTCTCACCACTGATTGGTTATACAAAACTTAGAAGAAAATTTAACCCAAGGTTGATGGAACAATCGATGGTCCATCGAATAAGATGATTGTCTATCATTTTTTCTATTAATCCTAAGAAATATACTACTTAATATAAGGCCAATTTCCACAAACCATTTGACGGTTCGTGAACTATGTTGTTGGTCAGTCAATTTGTTTGTCAACACCCTAAACATCCATTTTAAGTATGTTTACTTAGGGATAAAAAGGACTTTTCCCACCCTTTTCTTACATAAACTATTGTGTTTTGGATGATTTAGAAGGGGAATAAATACAAAAAGTCATTAAACCATTATATTCTCACTCAATCTTAGAGAAAACCATATGCACATTCTCTCCAAGGCTAGGTTTCTTCTCAAAGGCTTCACAAAGAGCAGTTCTACCATACATTTTAGTCCAAACTCTTTGGGATAGGTATGTAGGACTTCAACAAAGGTTGTCTTCTACCCTTATATCCCAACTAAGGTTGTGCTTATGAATTGTAAAATAGGGTATGTTTCAATTATCTTTTTCATTATGAATGTAGTCTCTCTAACATGATATATGATTTACGTAGTTACTGTTCATGATTCTTATATATAGTTTCCATGATTTGCATATTTTGTGGGTTTAGCCTAAACTGTATGATATTATGCTAATAAATTGAAGTTTTCATGGTCATGTCCAAGCTTTGTTATAGTGATGGTACATGGTAAGATTTTCATGAATTGATGGCTTTAAAAAGTTTTAATCCATTTTACAGTGTTAGTAAAAAATCTCTAAATTTTCATGGCTTGTAAAGACTGAAGGCTAGCTCATACACAATGTATTTATAGATGTTTGCAATACTTAAATTCTAGACTCAAATACTATTTACTTGAGTAAGAAAGAAAAGCAGTGTCAATTAGACAAACAATGTGTATTGATAGTTAGAGTTAGTTTTGCATGGTCAGTTCGACACTAAAATATTTTACTGCTGATAGGTCCTGGAATGGGTAGTAGTCTCAACTTTAAGAGTAGTATTAGCATTAAGTGTGTTTGGGAGTGAGGCCTTAATCCCATAAACTATGTTGCCATCACACAATATTTGATCCCAAAGAGGCACACTTATGACTTAGTGGATCCACTACAAAAAAGATTATGTTGTATACCTTTTTAAGGGTATAGTACATCCACCAACAGAGAATTTTCAGGCTGGACTCCATGTATACTCCCACAATATTATTGTCAATTATAAAAACCTCCACCTATGTTTAGCCTTCGGTTATTGTCACTATTTTTTGTTAAATATTTGTCAGCTTCGCTCAAACTAATGAGTTAGTCTCTACTTGAACCATCTCTCTTTTATAAATTTATTATTATTTATGTTGTCACACTTTCATAAATTATTTTATTATGTTTTAGCTCAGTTTTAGACTTAGTCCAGCCTTTTGTTTACTGTAGTTACATGCATAGATTTAAATTCATGTTCATTGTCCAACATCATCTTATCATGATCCATATTGCTTTCTTACATGATAGTACATTCCATGGACTAATGCATACTTCTTGTGATGTATTGTTTAAAAATACAGATTCGTCTAGCCGTCTATGTATCAAGAGTTAATTGGATTTCTTTATTTAGAGAGTTTATTTGGTGGGTCCTCATGATATGAGCACAAAGATTCTTAAAAATCTATATTATTTTTAGTTGTCTATTTTATATTTCAATAGTTTGTTCAAGATATCTAGGGATCTATCAAACAAGCCCACTTATTTAGATGTTAGTTAGATTTTAGACTGAGTTCTAGTGATGTATCAAGATTAAGAATTGTTCAGTATCATTCTCCTTTGATATATATTATTCATTTGAGTTTCCCATTGATGTTGATATATTATCTTGATTCTTCTAAGAGTATGTTATGTTTAGAAATTTCTAGATCCAAGGGTATATCTGGGCCACTAGGTGGTTCTGGATGCCACATCACGTCTAGGGTTTAGGATCGGGGCTTGAAAATAGTATATATAATTCATAGGATCATAACTTAACTTGCAAAACCTTTCAATATTATGTTATGTGTTTTCATATCATAATCATGTAAAATTCATGAAGTTTGCAAGAATAAGATTGTTCATAATAACATAGAATCTTTGATAAAACCTTTATAAATCATATCATGAATTTTATATCATAGTCATATAAATTTATTTTATTTATAAGTATAACTTTTTCGTAAAAGTCATGGTATCATAGAATAAAGCTTTTCATGAAGGCATGTAAAATTAAGTATAATTTATAGATTCGTAATTTAAAACATAATTCAGGGCATATGAAATATATTCCTAAACTCAACATAAGATCATTATTTTTTTTGTGCAGATTTTGCATAGAAAATTCAAGCATTAAAACCGTAGCCTTGAACAAAATCTTTATTTTCTTGAAATTACTTGGGCATAGTAATGGAAGGAATCTACCACTATGTAGTCATGTGTACCACGTAGATTTCTAATCTATGAATAACAAAGAGGAATTGGAATTTCGAAACTCCTGAAGCCTAGGCCTAGACTTCTTGGGAAGGACTAGTTTTGACTCTAAGTGAAGAATAACACAAAATGAAAAAATCCAACTTCGAAACCTATTTAAACCCCATCATAAACAAAGAAAATGATGTAGTATAAGGGTAAAATAATTGGAAAATGACCAAATTATCTTGGTGAAATGGAATAAAAAGTTGGAATTTCATGTTCAGGGACAGGTCCACGACCCATCAAACCCATTCCATAGGTCGTGGACCTGAAGCTATTTTTCCTGAGTCCTGTACTTCAATCCCCAAGATAGTCAACGGGTTGTGGTTTCAATCCATGACTCATCCTATAAAACGTGGTTTGGAAGGCTGAGATTGGGTCCTCTAGACTCTATTCCACTATGCATAGCATAACTCATGGAATAGGTTCCATGGATCATGAACTGTGTTCCATGGTTCGTGAACTCTCTCAAAGAATCTAAAAAATGGGACTTTGTTCCATGACTCATCCCATGGCTCATGGTCTTGATCCATGACCCTTGGACCCACTCGTGGTTCAGGGATGGGTCAAGATTTTCCATTTTTCTTCTATATTGAGCTAGGATTAAGTTCATAAGCATAATGTATGTATAATGTGCTACAATATCCCCCCACCTATTTGGAATCATTGATCATCGAATGGAGACTGAAACTAGGTTACATGGAAATCGAGGCAATAACATTGATCAACTGAGCATGGAACTAAGCTGCATAGGATATTTTATTGGGATGAAGTTAAACAAAACTAAATATTTATGAGACTAATTCAAACATAAAAATCATGAAAGAGCTACATGAAAGCGTGAAAACTAAAAGGAATGACTAAGGTAAATAACCTCGCTATGTCATGTTGTCTCGGTGCTAGGAGGGAACAAAAAGGGGGTACTTGGCCATTGTATCTTAGAATCAGGGTATGGATGGGCTGGAAAGATAAAAACACTAACATGAAATTGTTTTCTCAAATTGAGTAGCTATCATGGATGGGACCAATATAGCCTATGGTAGGGACTCAACTAAATTACTTATAACGCTGATACAAATAAGGATTTATATGAAATAGGCATGGACATGAAACTTAGGGGAGTTATACTAGAAGGATAGAGAGGAAATTTCTATATATGTTTGTCTGATGTTTGAACTAACTTGATGGGCTATATGGAACTAATTCAAAACTATCATTTAGAACTTAATTGAAGCATTCACACTGTGAAGTGATAAGTATCACGATGACATTCCTAAGATTCATTGAGAGAGGAATAACTGTTTTCTTAGGCTCTCCTTATTAGAAGTCTTAGTGATATTTAGGGGAAAATACTCGCAGGACTTATTTGAGTAAGACACCCAAATTTATTATTTTAACATGGTGTGAGCACCCTAGATTGCTGATATAAGTTCATATAATAGCAACGACTTAGAGCTCAACATGAGACACCTTTGGTCTTAAACTGT
The DNA here is from genome assembly GCA_039654485.1 of Withania somnifera. Classification (NCBI taxonomy): domain Eukaryota; kingdom Viridiplantae; phylum Streptophyta; class Magnoliopsida; order Solanales; family Solanaceae; genus Withania; species Withania somnifera. The sequence goes on from JBDJHY010245952.1 coordinate 6,300, forward strand.
ATATCATGGAACATGGATATATATGGTATTACTAAAGAATAGTACCAAGGATGTTACATGCCAAGTGGTACAACTGATAACATCCAAGTTAACCAACACATCTCTCTAAAACTCCTTCTCATAAAAAATTCCACTTCCCTGGATGCAACTTTAAGTTCTTTAAGGGAGCACTATTCAAGGATACCAAAAGATGAAGTTTAACTATTTAATATTACTCTATTCAAACCTAAACCAGAGTTACAATGTCCTATTGTTTCCTACCAACTACACACGCAATTGCTCATGATCTAATAAGTAGTATAAAGACTCTTTCAAGATGAATTTATTTATTTATTTTAAAGTTAATTCAAACTATTACTTTAGTTCATGAAATTTTATAATAACCAAAAGATAGAATTTGATATGGATTTTTCCCTACTACATATAAAAAATAACTAATGGTAATTGTGATTGTTCAGTGATTGGAGATATTCCAGGGTTATGACATTGCTCACGTTTATGCGTACCATTACGAATACCTTGACAACTTCACTTCCCCAATTTTTGGTTTCAGGGTTTAACCAATGATAGGGGTGTCCCTATCCTTTAACCTTCTACTTAAACTAGCCTCACAATTACATCGTTGAGTGTGGATGTTAGGAGCTAGCTCCAAAGCATTATAGTTGTCCTTAAAGAGCAAACTAATTGAGTCAAACTAGGTACATCCCTTTTGTAGCTACAAATCACCCTCAACTAAATCATCCATGACTTAATCAAGTTCTAATCTCACTCCTTATGTTCTTCATCCTACCCATCATATTGCTTCTTAGTTTACTTTTGGGATTACAAATTTAATTTAATGGAGACCCAAGTATTAAAATATTGTTCTTAAGAACATAAGAACAATTAATATTATAAATAGAGTGTCAATCTAATATAATATTAAGCAATCATGTTTTTAGCTAAAACCCTAGAACAAGGGATTTAGCCATGTTTTAATTGTATGATTTTCCTTCAAAATTTTCTTTAACTAGGTTTTGGAAAGTAATTATGGTAAAGGAGGGGATAAAAATCAAACTACTTCAAAATTTGGAAATTCAATTATAGTTAATTTTTTTAAGAAATTTTAAAAAAAAATTATTATTAATAACCCTAAGTTTGAAAAAAGAAAAAAATTTAAGGTTTAGAGAAAATCTGAGTAAGGATTTCATAATGTCCCGAGGAAGGTGTTTAAGACACCTTAGGAACATCCCTAATTGGGTTATGCCTTGTTGGAACTATCTGTGAAAAAATGCTTTTGTAACTTATTTTGACAAAAGAACTGTAACTTACATTGTATCTTTTACAATAGTTTTTTAAAAAAGATGGGGTTCTCTTCAAAATAATTATTTAAGTAAAAGGATTTGCAAAAAATAATTTACTAAGAAAGAATATTGACCATTTTCTTTGAAATACAATCCTTGAATCTTTTTTTAATCATTTTTCTATATGACAAAACCTTGGAAGTATGACGACTAGTTTCAAAAATGAATCATTCTCCACTATAACCTATGATTTTCCTAATATTGCACATTATATTTTTCTTAAGATATATAATCGAAGTTTTCCATTTTTATTAATAGTAAAAAGGTCAAAGATGATTCTCGTACACTATAGTTCCACCTCGGTTCCATACAAATTAAATAAATAAATAAATAAAAACTAAATAAAGAAAATTGGGGAAAAGGGAAACTTGGCTGATCAGACCTTGCCAGGCCCAAAACTTCCAACAAACTGAAAGATGGGCAACAACCCACCGAACCAATGAAAAAAGGCTCATTGATACATGACAAAGAAAAGTAAAAGGATTATACATCGTAAAAAAGGAAAGAACTATTTAACCAAAAAATTATTCAGTGCAACAAAAGAATATCCCAAAACAACATATTCAAAACAAAGGCCCAATAACAAATAATAGTAGGCATAGATCAAAAAAATTATTCAGGTTTGATCCCAATAAGATATAATAAATAACATGGATCAGAAAGCATGTTTCGTCCATAATCCTGATAAGGAAACAGACTTGTTATGATTACAATGTCACATAAAGACTGGGCATAGGGGCCCAAAACTTTAAAGAAAGTGACAAAGAACTTTATATCGGTCCAGATAGAAAATTCAATAAGGAATATCGATTAGATAAATATTTCATATATGGTTTTCCAAAATCGAACTTTATTTTCATTTTGAGACTCAATTATTCAAATTGAAGAAGGATAAGCACCAAAGTATCATAATCGAGGGGTTGAGGGCATTGATCATGAAGAGTAAGGTGACTAGGGTTCATGATCACATGACCGATCTTATAGGACTATATACAGTTCTTTCTTTCATTGTAATACCTCAAAACTTGTGCTAAGGGTGTGTGGGCTTAAATAAGTGTGTTTTTTTAAATTTCACCAAAATTTGGCTCTACCAGTTTTCCACAGACCATTTTATAATCTTTAGAGTTCTTCCCCTACTCATGGAGGGATCCCATAAAGTTATCCAGAGAGTTAGGAACTTCTTAGAGAATTTTTCCATTTTTGCAGTTCAAGATGACGGATTGTAAAACCCCTTTAAGAACTGTCATAAGAGTTGTCAAATCCTTTCCCTAAATTTTTTAGATTTCCAAGTGAAACATGGTTCCACGGGTCATTTCACAAACTATAGAACCAGTTTATGGCCTTTCAAGTAATCCGTGAAAACCTGGCAGCTCCTATTTTAATTTGAATTTCCCAAGGACTTCTTTGACTTTTCCCATTCATAAAACCCATGATCCTATGTCATATTAGCTTAGAGTATATATAAATACCTAAAACCTAATTACTTTATTTCATTATTCATAAATCAGATCGATAATAAAATTTTCCAAGTTTCTCTCAAGAACAAGCCCAAAGTTTTTCACCTAGGGATCTTTGAGCAGCCTTTTATCCTCATGGTTTCTTCATGGATTTTCTCTAATTTATATACTGAGATTCAACATGATTTACTTCTAAGCCTTGTGCCCAACTATCCAATTTTTCAATTCACGATCATGACTTAGAGATCTTAAGGTGAATCCCATAAATTGTATTTGTATATGTAATGACCCATCTGGCTATTTCCTTTCCTTTTATATTTTCTAGTACATAAATCTATTTGGTAGTTTCCCTTAGTCATTTATGACTTGCTAGGACTCGTAACTCAGTGCCCTGGTGACTCGTTTGCTTGTTATCTCAGTTTTCCTGTTTTGAAGTTTCAGTTTTGAAACTGTGGAACTTGATAGTGAAATTGTAGGAAACATGCTCAAAATCAAATTTCAACAGTTTCATTTTCTCTAGATTGCCGACTTTGGTCTAGGTGGACCTTTCATGGGATTTTTTTTTTTGATTTTGGGTTGCTTTGTGGAAATTCGGCCCAATTGAAGCTCATTTTGGATCTTGGTTTCCCTTTTGATGATCGATGCATCATACTAGGATTCTACCAATTCTATCAGCTCTAGAATGTTGATTTTGGGCTACTTAAGCAATTGGTTTACTTCCCGGAGTGTGCAGGCTCATTTTATGGAAAATCCTTTGTTGACATCCTTTTGAGTTTAGGGTTTTTTTCACTGAACATCCATGGTTGGTTTTTTTGTAGACTCCATTGAGTCAGTAGTGTGTTTTCCACCCAAAATGCACTTTTGGTTTGTTAGAATTAGACTCGGGCTACTCGTTTTAGAACCTTCGGAGTTTTCCCGATTTACCTTGTGTTGTTGTAGGTCACAGACTGCACCAGAGGCCCTTAGGTCATCCCTGCATCCAAGGGGCTTCTTTGGCAAAGCTCCCCTGTGCCAATGTAGCTCACATCAGCGAGGTCGTACCTGCGGCCAAAAGGGCGCCCCAACGACCTTCTATAGTCTATAAATATAGGATCTCCCCTTTCATTTACAACATTTTACATTTCATTTTCTAGTTTTCTCTTAAGTGTGTGAGCTGGGTTTTGAGGGCTACACACTAGTATATTTAGTTTAATATTTTGGGCTACGGGGCCTGTTTTCTGACCCGGGTTGCTAATGGAAAATATGGGTCTTATTATTCATATTTTGATCCCTGGAATTGTAACATTTTTAGTTTTGGATGATATCGACTGTCCTAGAGCTTCGGGTTCACCGTGCGCACACTTTGGGGATTTTCACCAATGTCTAGGTAGGCTAGGTTTATTTATGTGCATTGCAGACTGGGTTATTATTATTTATGATATGGCTAGTAGTGTAGTCTGGGTTATTTAGGTTGATCACTGTATTTCTATTGATTCTTGTTGGATTTTGGGGGCCCATGAGTGGTCATAGAGGGTGAATGGTTTTATACCCATGTCCTAGCCCACCGTGTGGAGGCCATAGACCCTAGGAATGATTTTAGTTACTGCTCAAAGAATGTGGACAAATGAGCTCTTATCTGGTGGCCTTTGGCCAATCCTAGGCTCGTTTTACTTTCTA
>JBDJHY010245961.1:0-10755 GCA_039654485.1 Withania somnifera
TCCACGAAATGTGCCAAGTACACCTATGATGAGAACACGCGTGTCATCAGTACACGGTCATATTCATAACACTTTATTTGCAATAGTGGTAATACTTACTAGCATGTGGAAGAGGGTCGCTTGTTCTTTTTGTTTAGGAATCTCTAGAAGATGTGCCTAAATACACCTATAACTAGAACTTGTGTGTCACTAGTACACGATCATAAATGCAAGAGCTGTGCATCCAAGGGTGTGACTTGTGGGTTAATAAAGTGGCGAAAACCTTGGAAACTGGAGTTCAATTTCCAGCAAAGACGGAAAAACTAGGTAATTTCGTTTCATTTACTAAATCCTTGGACCTTCAACGGAAGTTGTGCTCAAGCAGGCGGGGACACCACCATTGGGTAAAGGAGTTTTAAGAAGAAGTCTATATTAGACATTGTTGAAATTAGAACTTATTTGACAGTCCATAAAAACATTGTTGAATTAGAACTTATTTGACAATCCATATAAAACATCGATGGATTAGACTTGCATGAATGACCAAATGGATATTTGAAAGGTTGCTGGTTTTAAAATCAGGATGTGATGCATACTTATCACCTATTCATATTTGGTTGTGGCATTCTCTAAAATACTGTTTTTACCTTCTACCACACGGTTTGAGTTGAGCTGGAGACTTCGACGATAATTTGACTTTTCTAAATATAATTGACATTTATAAAAAAACACAAAACGATGTTGACCCCAATCTATTTAGTAAACAAAAAAAGTCAATGTATAGTCAGTCAATATAGCATATCAGTATACATTAATAAAAAGCGTAATGTATAGTCAATATGGTATATCAACAGTAGTATGTCCATTTGTTGAGTCGTGTATAGGTTAATGTTATAACTTATAAGAAGAATGGCATGAATCTTATGTTGTTGAAAAAAAAGAAGAAGAATGTCATGTCAGTAAGAGTTTCAACTCCTAGAAGTTGTACAAAAAAAAAGGGACAACTGTTGAAACTCTTATTGTCATGACATTCAAGAAGAAGAATGCTTATCTTTTTCTTATTCATCTTTCCTCTTTCAGACAGGAAATACGTACGGCAACAAGCTCCATGACATCGGTTCCAAAACCATTGAAGTTCTTGCGTCCCCATTATGGAACACTAAAGGGATTTTATGAGAAAATGCCAGATTCTGATCTGAAGGCATTGACTTCTGTCTTGCACCTCTATATCCTGATATTTGAATGTACTTATTTACATGTTTTAACTTCACTGCGCGCAGACTCTTCTGGCTGATATTCTCTCTGTTCTTGCCTTGACAATGTCTGCTGAAGGAGAAAGGGTATGTTCTACATATTCTGTTGATATGCTTTTAATTCTTTGGTGTCAGCTTAAGTATCTTTATTAGTTATAACAGATATTGTTAATTTTCGTTGGTTCTTACAGGAGAGCTTGAAGTACAGACTGTTGGGATCTCAAGGTGACATTGGTTCCTGGGGACATGAATATGTTAGGTAGGGATGTCCCCTTTTTTTGTACTCCAGCTGTCCTGAAATATTTAGTTGACTGTACCAATGCTGTTGGAGGAGGACTCGTAAATGCAGATGATCTTTTTTTGTCCTTTACTTCTCAAAAACGAAAGATGGATTTCTGATGGCAGTTGGTTGCAATGATAAGATATTAGTTGGTTTACATATTACTTGATGTGTATGCCAGTGTGTGTTATCATTTCTGTTTTCTGCCATATACATTTTCACCTGAAATCTGTTAAAAAAGGATCAATTTCCTCCTGCATTTGGGTATTTCTGTTCACGCTGACTGCTTGTGACAGGAACTTGGCTGGAGAAATTGGACAAGAGTATGCAAAGCGGCAGGTGGGTGTTCCTTCGATCCCTAGGTTCTTCTAAAGTGTGAGCATAATTTAGCTTTTCAAAACTGATGCCTCCCCCCCAAAAAAAAAAGAAGCATCATGTAGCTGTTAACAGTTCATGCAGTAGTGCTTTTTACAGGCGAATTTTTCTTCTCCAGTCTAAGCGTATATATTTTTTCGGGTCAGCATTACATGCCACTCCATCTGGTTCTATTCCAATTTAATTTATGACATCTTTCCATTTTGAGATGTTTCATAATGTTTGGCAACATTTTATTGGTACAACTTTCAAGAATTTAAATTCATTAAACTATTCACACATTGACTTTGACACGAGTTTGCTCCCATTGCTCCAGTAATTTATTTCTCCATCTTCACTAATATGCTTTATGAGTCAAATTAACATCTTAATTCCATGCCCAATCAATCACAGTCAATAAAATGAAATGTAGTGAGTATTTTTATTCTCACTACTGTATCTAGTGCTTTTACAATTCTTTGTTTTCATTACCAGCAAATGTATACATATAGAATTCCTTTAAGATAGATAATTCTTCAACATTGTGCCCTGGCCTAAAATCCATTGTTTTCTTTTTGGAATTTGGGAAAGAGAAAAGAGTTCCTGCCTCGAGACTTGCTTTTCTACTTTTAAATCATGCTACGATTCTGATATAAATCAGTTTCATTAGCTTGCATATGTTTATGCTCTTTATATATTATTTTCAGAGTGAAGAGGCCCCAATTGACGGTCTTATGGAGCTCGTGCAGCAAATTGTTTCTTTCAACATGAAGGTATCAATAATCACATAGGAGGCTGCTACGATAAATTGTGCTTCTAAGCTGATACATAAATCTCTCTCGATTTTTCTACACTTTACTTCTTCAGAATGTTCAACTGATATCTTATTTTGCGATGTAGCATAATGCGGAACCTGATGCGGTGGATCTTTTAATCGAGGTACTCTTTCTTTCCTGATACTATGCATCATTTGGTAGTGTGTGTATTAGTGAGGAATCTCTTTGCATAATTCCAGGTTGAAGACCTTGATCTCTTGGTGGAGCATGTGGATAGCAGCAATTGTAAAAGGACGTGCTCTTATCTCACCAGTTTTTCTAAGTAAGTCAGCTCTGGACATCCTTGTGGGTACCCCCTGTTGAATATCTGAATCCATTTGGCCTTTATTATTAGGATGGAGTTCGAGGGGCTTTTGTATGCCACTTTATACATTTCTCTCTTCTTTTATTCCTCTCCTTTATCTGCGGTTTCTTGTCAAACCTGAATCTTAGATGTTGATTTCAGCTTATGAGTTTGGACTAACAGCTTAATCACAGATCCTGTACTTTTGCTTTTCAAGCGGTATTGATATATCTATAAGTTAATGAAAACCCCAGAGAGGGTTTATACTCCTTGTGAACATCTTGAACATGCATATACACGATCTTATCTGTTGTTACAATGTTGAGGTAGTGAATTTGTGGATTTAAGCTTGAAAATTTGAGGAGTTCTTACACAAGCTTTCGTGGTTTCTGTGGAAAGAGTAGGATAGTTGAATAATCTCATTCATATATTTTTATGTCATATACATGCCTTTATATACACATGAAATTGTGGAACCAAATCATATATTTTACACAAGGAAAAAAAAATCATAGATATGCTATTTTAGATTACAACAATTATCTTAAGATCTTAGAGGATCAAATCTTGATATGAAGAGTATCTTCCAATTATCTAAGATCTTAGAGGATCAAATCTTGATATGAAGAGTATCTTACTGGATATCCTCTATCAGCTAACACCCCCCTCAAGCTGGTTAATGGATATCTTTCATTCGTAGCTTGCTTATTAGATTTTGAAACACATTGTTTCCCAGTCCTTTTGTTAAAATGTTGGCCACCTGATCTTTTGTAGATACAAATGGCGTGCAAATGAGTCCGTTATCTAATTTCTCCTTAATAAAATGTCTATCTACCTCAATATTGTGCAATCATGTTGTACAGGATTATAAGCTATACTTATTGCTGATTTATTGTCTCAATATAGTCTCATAGGTCCTTCCCACCTTATCATTCAAATCATCAAGGATTATCTTTAGCCATAACAACTCACAAACTCCCATAGCCTTAGATCTAAACTCGAATTCTGCACTTGATCTAGCTACTACATTTTGTTTTCTACTCCTCCAAGTCACCAGATTTCCTCCTAAAAAGTGCAATATCCAGAAGTAGCCTTCGATCCACTAATGAACCAACATAGTTCGCATCAGTATAAGCCTCTAAAATCATGTTTCCTCCTCCTTTGAATAGTATCCCTTTTCCTGGACTTCCTTTAAGATACTGTAGAATCCTGTTGGTAGTTTGGAGATGCATTTTTCTAGGATCATGCATAAATTGGCTAACAGTACTTACCTCAAGCGCAATGTTTGGCCTTATATGAGACAAGTAGATCAATTTCTCTACAAGTCTTTGATACAATCCTTTATCTGCCATAGAATCTTCTGGAGCATTGCACAACCTATGATTATATTCAATTGGTGTAGCGATTGGTTTACACGCTAATTTTCCTGCTTCTTTAAGCAAATCAAGCACATATTTTTGTTGGGAAATAAAGATTCCTTGTTTTGAGTGTATCACGTCGATCCAAAAAATACTTTAATTTCCCAAGCTCTTTGATGTCACAGTCCTTCAATAGACACTTCTTCAAATTTTGCATCTCCTTTGAATCATAATCTGTTACTATGATGTCATCCACATAAACTAATAAAGCTGTCACCTTTCCTGTTTTTGAGTGTCGTATGAACAAGGTGTGGTCTCCTTGACTTTGTCGATGCCGTAGCTTGATCATAACCTTCGTAAATCTTCCAAACCAAGCACGAGGTGACTGCTTTAATCCATAGAGTGCCTTCTTCAGTCTACACACCATTCCTTTCTTGCTTTCAAAACCAGGTGGAACCTCCGTATAGATCTCTTCATCTAAGTCTCCATGAAAAAAAATATTTTTTACATCAAATTATTGTAGGTTCCAATTAAAAGTTGCAACCAATGATAATAAGATCCTCACTGTATTCATTTTTGCCACCGGAGCAAAAATCTCCAGATAATCAATTCCATAGGTCTGTGTATAACCTTTTGCAACCAAACATGCTTTATACCTTTCTATGGACCCATCTGACTTATATTTCACATCTGCACCCTGCCAACTTTTTTCCTTTTGGTAATTCCACAATTTCCCTAGTTCTATTATTCTCCCACGCTTCCATTTCTACCTTCATAACTTTCTTCACCTCTGTTTCCTAATGCCTTTGGGGATAGGAATTGTATGGAGGTTACAATGAAAAACTTTATGACTTGGTAATAAGTTTTTATTCAACAAGAAAGAGCTTAAAGGGTGTTGTGTGCAGGTTCTGGTTCCTTTTTTGAGTGTAATAGGAAGGTCAAACTCATTAGGTAGGTTAGGTTCTTCAGGATCAATTTGGTTTGGTGTTTCTGGTAGTTCAACAGGTTCAGGATAGGTAGCAGGAGCAATAACCCGTGCAGCTGAGTAGTTTGATTGGCTAGCCTTTTTTTCAAGAATAAACCTGCATTGGTAGATTATTTTCTAGAATTCCACTTTTTATATCTGGATTAGGATATTTAATGGGTTCAATTGGATTTAGAGACGGGGGTGACAAAAGAAATGGTGACTCAGGCAAGGATTTGACATGACTAGAAATAGACAAATCAAACACTGATAAGTCTAGAGGACCCTCTCCCTTGAATGACTCTCCTTGATTGTAAGAATGATCAATAAAGGACTCACTCTCATCAAATGTGACATCAGTGGAAACAAAGAATTTCTTTGATGATGGTTGATAACACTTGTATCCTTTTTGAGTAGGAGAATATCCTATGAAAACACACTTAAGAGCACGTGGATCTAATTTGCCTCTATTTTGAGAATGAATATGAACATAGGCAACAGTCACAAATATTCTAGAAACCAATTTACTGGAATTTCAAAATTCGGAAAGAAATTCCTAAGAGTATCAAGGGGGCTTTTAAAGTTCAGAATTCTTAATGGTAATGATCTAGTAATGTCAAGTAACAAAACAATTTCTTCTTTCTGCCGTTCGATTGTGTTGAGGAGTATTGACACATGAAGATTCATGAATAATCTCTCTTGTTGGAAGAAACTAGAGAGGTCTTGATTGAGTAGTCCTTGGCATTATCGGATCGGGATCTTTTAATTGTCACATCACATTGGGTTTTGATTAGATTAAAAAAGGTAGGAAGAATTTGACTGACATCTTATTTTTGTTTTAACAAATAGATCCATGTTACTCTTGTACAATCATCAATGTATGACACAAACCATCTAGCACCAGAAATATTAGGAACGGGAGGTCCCGAAATATAACTATGAATTAGAGAAAATGGAGTCTGACATCTTTTAATTTGAAAGGAAACATGTTTTTGTTTTGCAATTTCACAATTATCACAATGAAAAGACTCAACAACCAAATCTTTGAACAAAGATGGAAATATCATTTTGATTACATGAAAGGACAGATGACGTAAGTGACGATGATAAAGCCATACTTTCTCTTTATTAGACTTAATAGATTTAGAGAAAAATGAGCTAGATAAGAAATTCTCAGTTACATCTTCACCATTGTGGAAATCGAAACAATAAAGACCACCTTTCTCACCAGCACGTCCAACATCTCCTTTGTGTTCTGTTCCTGAAATAAACAAATATGATGGGAAGAAAGTTACTTGCCATTTGGAGTCTTTGGTGAGTTTCTGGATGAAAATGAGATTTGCAAATAACTTTGGAACACGAAGGACATCTTTAAGTATCAAAAACTTTCCCAGTGGTATGTTTCCTTGTCTAGCTACAGTAATGACTGGACCATCAGCTATAGTTATTTTTCTATAGCTAGGACATGGGGAATATGATATAAAGAGATGAGAGCAACTGGTCATATGATCAGTTACCCCGAAATCAACTCACCCACACTGGAGAAAGTTTGTCTGAGACATTAGTAACAAAAGAGGAAGAAATACCTGTGAAAGCCTATGAACAACTACCTCCCAAACCTAAGGGAACTTATGGATTTCTTTTATCAGTCAGAGGGTTCCTAGCTATATATGCCTGCTTCCATCACTAGTATTTCCGTTTGGAGGTTTACCATTGACTCTCCAGCATCTCTCTTCGGTGTGCCGATATTCTTTGCAGTGCGTACATTAAAGTTTGTCCTTATTGAATGGCTGTCTGAAGGGGAACCGGCGGGCTTGATGGTGCTCTCTAATTGTGTTCCTCCAAATTCTTTTGAACTTGCCCTTTTTGTTACAGGAGCTGATCCTTCAGTAATTTGAGTTTCAAAGCATAACACTTCTCCGTCCTCCTTCTGTCCGTATAGTAGCCATTGTCTCGTTCAACGATGGAAGATCTTCTTTTCCCAAAATTTTCACTCGCACAACATCAAATTCTGCATTTAGTCCTGCAAGAAAATCATAATCCTTTCTTTTTCAATAAATCTTTTCAGAATCACAGCATCATGTTTACACTCCATTTGAATGCATTGATAATGATCCATTTCTTGCCATAACCCCTGTAAAAAGTTAGAATAGTCAGTGACAGATGAAGCTTCCTGTTTTCCTGCAAAAAAATTTGTTTTTATCTCATAGATCCTCGCAGCATCATGGACTTTAGAGTACGTCTCCTATATTGCATCTCAAATTTCCTTAGTGGTGCTCAGAAACATTAACACTGCCACTGATTTCTGGAAACATGGAGTTCCATACCAAGACATCACCATTGCATCATGTTCATCCCATGCATTATAATTGGGATCTTCTTTAGATGGTCCTGTACCGTAGAGGTGTTTTAATTTCCCTTTACCCTTTAGAAAGGTACGAACAAGTTGAGCCCATTTTAGGTAATTTTTCCATTCAACCATTCAAACAATAAGAGGCTTGAATGTTTTGCAAATCTCCAGCTGAAACTGTAGAACTATTCTCTATGGTTGCAGAAACATTTCCAGTGGCTGGAATATTCACGGACATTGTTTCAATTTTTGGGCAGATAAAGATAGTAAAAGGGGTTTTTCAAGGCCGGACGAATGAGAGAAAAACTGGCTCTGATACCATGTGGAAAGAATATGATAGTTGAATAATCTCATTCATATATTTCTATATCCTATACATGGCTTTATATACACAAGAGATTGTAGAACAGAATCTCCTAAATCCCATGAAATCTGGGATTATACAAAATCGTATATTTTAGTTTCATAGATATGATATTCTAGATTACAACAATTATCGTAAGATCTTAGAGGATCAAATCTTGATATGAAGAGTATCCTCCAATTATCCTAAGATCTTAGAAGATCAAATCTTGATACAAAGAGTATCATCCTGGATATCCTCTATCAGCCAACAGTTTCCTGTGTTAAGGTTATGTTTCTTTCCTGTTTACCTTAGGCGACTAGTTGTTTACACAAAAAAGGCAAATTCATATTAAAGCATGTACAGAATTTCCAAAACACTGCAACTGGAAGCGAGCTCATTCTGGGATCAGGGCATGATATCTAATAATTATAATTGGTTGGCTCTGTTTGAAAATAAAGTATAACCTCGGATATACATGAGATACCCTTCTTAGTACCCTTTGGAAGACAATATTTTCATAGTCGATAGAGTGTAGACGTGAAAGTTCTAGTTAATGCTCTGTGCTGTCTGATTGATGGTCTATGCCATTTGCCACTTTTGCTTAAGCAACTGATAGTTTCAAACTCTTTTTCCCCTCAAAGCTCAATTTGTTGCTGTCTACCATGTTCTAGACGGCAAGCTAAAGTGCTTATACCTTTCAGAATGCAGGAATGATACCTTCTTTTCTTTTTCTGTCTGTACCAATCTTCTTCCCTCAGATTTTCTCTGGCTTCGATCTCTGTTGCATCTCTTGTATCTTTTTGTGTTACAGATACCTTCCTGGGCCTGATGACATGTTGGTACTTGATATTGCATACACTATATACATGAAGTTTGAGGAGTATCCTCTCGCACTTGTGACAGCATTAGCCCTTGATAACATGCAGGTATGCTCTGCTTACTATTACTAGCTAATTCTTTTGGATTCTTCAATGTACTTTGAATTATGTCTGTCAGAGATTAGTTGATCTTAAGATTGTAAATTCTGAAACCTGAGTACTTGTAATTATTTTGGTTTCCATCTTCTCTTGCAGTCTATAAGGCAAGTTTTTACTTCATGTGATGATAATCTGAGGAAGAGGCAATTCTGTTACATCCTTGCTCGGCATGTAAGTTCTCCATTGTGTGCTATTTATATTAATGAGAAGATTCCCGCATATAGAGAAATCCTAATTTTCTTTCTGTTTCTTCTTTCTGGGTCGAAGAATACCTCTAATTTGGATTCTTGATCTCTGAGGTTTTATAGAAGTGCTTTTTTCACTACAATGAGATTGTTACTGGTTAAATGATTGGTAACTACTTATCAAAAATGGTACATTGAGCTGTCGCTGCATTATTTCCTTATTTTAAAGAAAGAATTGTCCCTCCATTATTTCTTTTATTTCCCTGTAATATCGTTTTTGCCCTATATTCCCTGCCTGGCATATGGCTCCTAAGGTCTTTTTGACATAATGTTATGTTAATTAAAGATCCAAGATGCTAAATTGGCATTTTTGAATCACAGGGTCAAACGTTTGATCTTGATGAAGAGCTGTGTGCGGATGATAAAGAGAGAGAAGTGTTGCAGGAAATTGTTAACAATGCAAAATTAAGTGAAGGGTATCTAGCACTTGCTCGTGATATTGAGGTCATGGAACCCAAAACCCCTGATGACATATACAAGGTTTACACTTCTACATAACACCTCTTGTTATCATGCTTGATTTGCGTATACTATTGCATCTGTTTGATATTCCTTATTTGAATTGATTGATCTGACGTAATCCTGGAGGCATATGTCACTTTCCTTGTATCTCTGCTTTTGTCCTGCAAGAAAACTATCTCATGTCATTGTGGCATGGTTTTGGCCGTATCCAGTTTTGGTTACTAATTATCGATGAATTGGCTCATTTCTGTAAATTGTTTTCTTTCTTCCTTTATTCATATTCTCTCCCCATCCTTTCTCCCTTTCTAAATAAATTTGTGAGTAGCTTATCTCAGTTTCTTTTGCATTGTGGGTGGGCATTCAAAGAAAGAAAAAGCATGCCTGGTCGAACAAAAGATCTGTTTTGGAAGCTGTCATTTATGAAAACATTTCATCTGCAGAAATTCACCTTTTCGTCTTTTAGTATTATCGCAAAGAAAAAGCTTTGTGTAAATTGCAACTAAATCAGATCTTCTTTCGATTTGTTAGCCACATTTGCTTGATGGACGAGCTAGTGCCGGGGCAAGTGTAGATTCGGCTAGACAAAATTTGGCTGCTACATTCGTCAATGCATTTGTCAATGCTGGTTTTGGCCAGGTAAGATGAGTCAAGTCGTATTTTTCATACGCAGACCTGCACATATAGATATATGTTTGTATTTGTTTAGCTTGTTCTGTATCTGTATCCATAAACAACTCTCGGTGCTTTCTTCTGCAGGATAAGTTGATGACAGTACCATCAGAGGCCACAAGTAGTGGTTCCTCCACAAGCTGGCTTTTCAAAAATAAAGAACATGGGAAGGCTAGTGCTGCAGCAAGCTTGGTATATAATTCTACTAATTCTTTCGACTCTCCTTGTTGACTACCTATCTGCAGCTACTTATTTTTCTTTCCAAATTTAGGGAATGATCCTGCTTTGGGATGTTGATTCTGGGCTTGCACAACTTGACAAATATTTCCATAGTACTGACACCCATGTAATTGCTGGTGCACTATTAGGAGTTGGGATTGTAAACTGTGGCATCAAGAA
>JBDJHY010245971.1:0-10755 GCA_039654485.1 Withania somnifera
CCTATCCATAACGTACTGTAAAACTAACAAAACTCTGCAAGAAAGATCCCAAGACTATGAGTTCCTCAAGTATAATCGATTAACAACATCATGAAAAGGAAATCAATATCAACCAGCTAGCGAACAACATCAGGTACCATAAATGGCGGCTAACCGTGCCTGTAAGACCAACCTTACTCTTGTACTGGAAACTAAAATTATAGTGAATATGTGAATCCCAATCATTAAATAAATACATCAACCTGAAGTTAACTGGGAATGGACCCAAAAAGACGTATGAAACACAAGGAAATGATCACCCAAAGGTACTCTGTCATACTACCCAGACATTGATAGTAACCTTAAATCACGATTGTGAGTTACATGTCATCGTCTCATAACAACATAGTGCAGAAAACCAAGCCATTGCATCATCCAAAAGCCAAATACTTGAAATCGATGTGCAACACAACCTAAGAGTAAAAATAAACTCTAACTACTCGAAACTTTCTAAGGTTAGGTTCCCTTAACTCAAAACCTGGAAGTATCCTGACTCTCACACTAAGAACACAATCACAAAGCTCGATCACAACCTGGTATAAGCCAATCACTGGTCTAAACACAAGAAAATTTAGAAATCAACCCAATATCCACTCGCGAGGAACAAACCTGCATGGTCACATCAACTAAGTAAGACTTGAATAAATCACATAACTGGGCATATGAAATCTTTTGGGATACCACAAACTCAATCTACCACTAAAGGAGCACTTTCGCCTACCAGAATATCTACCTATATTAGGGTACAAAGAATAACCACAAGAAAACCCAATCGATGGACCCTAACAAATAATAGTCAACGCCATTTAACCCTGAAAGGGGTGAAGGATAAGAATCACTCTCTGGCAATCAATCCATAGCCGAAGGAAACTAATATAAAGGGCAGGTTATTTACTCACAAAGCTACTCACTCTGGTTCTCTACAACCAACCAATAGAAGTCACAAATAGCGCGAGTCACAATCTAAAGCTACTGAATAACTAGCGGTCGGACAAGATCACTAGAGGGTAACAAGGCACTTATCCCCAAGAACGAAGAAACCTCAAACACAAAATGCTAATTAGCACTCTTAAAGGACTAACTTCCAGACCTGAACGTAAGACAAATCTCAACAGACAAGGGCCTAAGGACCCATATAAAGATGCCAAGATGTACCGGCCATGACAAAGGTATAATCACAGTAGAATAATAACGTATCTAGGGAGAATAAGGTAACCTGTCCATGCCCTAAAAATCACTAAGGTTACCTATCCATAGAAGTCTTAACTCCGTTATCTCACGATAGCTATAGGATAAACTATGCAAACAACTCAAATACCTTACTAGGATCCATCACTAAAAAGTTCCCTCCTCACTACAAGAAACATAACGACCCCATTAACAATATCTAACACTCAGGGTAGGACAAGACAAGGGTACTTAAATCTCAACTAGGATATAGTAAGGCCCATCTAAACAAGGGGACTCGCCCTGTGAACCACAAGATCACAACATACAAGGAATCAGAGGAACCTCCCTCAGCTAACGACAAGACTCATCTTTCCAACCAAAATCACAATCTAGGTGACACCGAAGAATTACATAAAAGAGGGCTATAACATTAATGGCTATGGTAAGGCCTAAATCCAGTCCATGATATAACATCAATAAAGATAAGGTCACTCAAGCTATCACAGATAAAACAAGCAAGAAATAAGTCGGAGACACGTCCAAGTTAACATAAACCAACTATGTAGGTAATAAAATAAAATCATTTCATAAATAAAGCTCAAAGGTAGCTCACTCGAAACACCCTTCCCATGGACAAGAACCAAAGGATGGAGAACCGTTGGAAAATTCTGCCGACTAGCCTGACTAGCGCATCCCATTTGATTAAAAAGAAATAAGATCTTTCTAGTTCTTGAACTAGCCTTACCCAACTTTCCATGCCTACGGTGCTATCTCCCAGATGATCGAGAACCATTAGCAATGCCCTAACGGTGCTGACTACTCTAAATACCTTAGCCTTTTAGTCTGCTGAGGTAGGGTATGAATAGAATGACTGGCTTGACCTAGCTGAGTCTGCTCCTAGAACCCCTGTCCATCAATACTGTCTACTCACGGACCGTGTATTAAAACCTGGACACCTTGTCAAAACTAAAAGGCAAGGTCGAATAAAATGGACCTGAACTCTGGCTACTCAAACCAAGACGTTGTGATAACAGGGACTTAGGAAGGGGATAATCTGTGGCCTTATATCCAAACTCTCAACATATGAATCAACTTTCAATGTTCCTCCCCTCACTGCCCCTAGATGGAGTACAACAAACTCTCGCCTGCTGATGGGCTCTCTGTTCGCTAATCCTATAGGTCTTGTGACAGGCCCTATCAAAGGCCAACAATTGTCTAAATAACTGGGAGACGGTGTGTCCCGCTGCTACCAACTTTTCTTTCACCAAATAGAATAACAAGACCAATTCTCTAAATAATCCTAACACTCTATTATACCTGGTAGGCTAAAGCACAGTAGTATACCTTACCTACTCATAAAATATGTCTGCATAGTCCCAAATAGTCGAAGACCCTTGATGAAATTTGAAAACGTATCCCCATATGATGTTTCCCTAGATGTATCCCTTAGCACCTCTGTCTGATTCATATTACCTTGTAGGGATGGCATAATCGTAACTCCTATTGTAGCCTGAGTGGCTCTCAAACCCTGTATCTTATGATATGATCTCCTGATGCTCGATTATGATTCTAAAGCTCTAGGAATATACGCAGGAACCTCACTGGGACCCATAGAGGGCCTCTTCCTAGTCATCTGCAAAGAGTAGAGCCGAATAAGGTGATAAGAAACCTAATGACCATACATCGAACGTAAGGGATCAAAAAATTGAGAGTCTTTCCTAACAAGTGTCTTGTAGCCTCCCGAAGATAGGATAGAGAGGTGTACGTACCGATCCGAAGGACTTTACCAAACACTTGCTCCTACATCCAGAGACATCGACAAACCTAAATCCCTGATGCCACAATGTCATGATACAAAAATCAAGTTGTGATGACGTCTACATCTCACCTGTAGATGAGCCTAACTCTAGCCCAGATCAAGTAGCAGTGGGCTATTATCAAGAACCCAAAAGAAAAAGGAAAAGGAGATGAAAAGAAGAAATAGAAGTAGAACATGAAAATATATAACTGAACATGATTCTCCATAACTTGGTATGATGGTTGTAGAACATATATATATACATAAAGGTACAAAATACAACCCAAAATAGAGCAAAAATACAAAATAGATATCCAGAGTACAACTGGGACAATTGTGACGACACAAGGAAGACTAGCCAACATGAGGTACAACTGGGACAATTGTGACGACACAAGGAAGACTGGCCAACATGAACACTGACTGCTCAAGGTGTCTCCTAAAAAGCACCAAAATAGTCCACATGATCGCTTCTGTCCTGATGGCCCGTACTAAAACCTGTATAAGAAAAAGATGCGAAAGTGCAACATGAGTACCAAACATAACGGCTTACCCAGTTGGCATCATAGGCCGACCGAGCAAAAATAACCATAAGAAAGGTAAAGGACGACCAAAAGTAACTTGGGCACTAGCACGTAATGTACAACAGAAAGGGAAACTACAGTAATAGCTAGTGAGTGTAGTGAAGAGTCAGTTATCAGTGCGTGCATCATCATCTAACAAGTATTGTGATGTCCCATTTAGCGTGTTTGTTTTTATAGCCAATACCACTATGAGATATATTATAATGATCATTTAACCAATTTAAAGCTTCAGTAGATTTATTCTATTTTTTTATCATTGTATGATCAGAATTAGGAATTTTCAAAGTCTCTTGAATCTCTGAATTTTTTCTAACTTCTTTATCCAAATCATTTTTCAAAGCAGTAATTTCAGATTCAATAGATCTTTTATCACTGCTAGCTTGACCTTCGCTCATAGTTTGAAATTTCTTCAAATTAGGAATTTTAGCTTTCAAAGAAGATATTGTTTTCTTCAATTTGTTATTTTCATCAGTGAGTGTGTCATTGATTGTTTCCAGTTCAGTTTTGTATTTGATAAAAGCTTTGCAGTCATATTTTAAGCTTGAAAGAATTTTGGCTAATTCATTCTTTTTCACACTCACATGATGAAATTTATCCATTAAAAAAAATAACAAATTCACTACATTATTTTTGGATAAGTTGTGAACCTGAGCTTTAAGTTTATCAAGACTTATCTCGGAGGATTCATCTTCGTTCTGTGGATCACTCCTAGCAATGAGAGTTGTCATTCCATCATCTTCACTTTCATCACTTGATACTTAATTAGAGTTTTCTCTCCAAGTTTCCTTCATTGCCTTTTAAAAAGCTTTTGCAACAACCTCTTTGCTTCTTGGTGATACTTGAACAGTCTTCTTTTGCTCTTTCTTCAATAAAGGACAATCTTTAATCATGTGGTCATGTTTTTCATACTTAAAACACCCATTCCAATGAGCGTTTTCATATGATTTTCCTTTGTAAAAATTTTCTTTCTTGGCATAATTTCATGATGTACAACCTTCAGACCCAGAATATGTTCCTTCTTGGGTTCTTTAATTGACATATCATTCTTATTGAGCTTATATATTTGCAGGTTACCAATTAGATCATCCATCTGCATTGTGCTCATTTTCTCTGTTTCTTCAATTGCTGTGACTTTGGGTACATTGTGCTCATTTTCTCTGTTTCTTCAATTGCTGTGACTTTGGGTTCCCATGATGCTGATAGAATTCTCAAGATCTTCCTGACATTTTTTTCAGTAGTAAACTCTTTTCCAAGAGACTTAAGTTCATTAATAGTAAGGGTAAATCTGGTAAACATATCCTTAGTTGATTTTTTTCATCCATTGAAAATAATTTATACTTTCTTATGACCATGTCAATTCTGGATTGTTTTATTTGAAATGTACCTTCATGAGCTAATGTTAGAGAGTCCCAAATTTCTTTGGAACTAGTGCATCCTGAGATTCTATTGTACTCATCAATTCCTAGATGAAAAAACAAATCTTTGTTGCTTTTGCATTTTTCTCCATTATTCAAATATCTATAGTATCAAGTTCCTCTTCGGTCTTGGGATTTTTTGTTCCATCACGTTTAATCTTGGCGGGAACTAACGGTCCTTTTAGTGTGATTAGCTAAAGTTGATAATCCTGAGCTTTCAAATATATCTCCATGCAATTTTTCCACACACTACAATATTGACCGTTAAATAGAGGAGGCCTAAAACTTGACTGACCCTCAGATAGTGTTATTTTTGAAGTCATTATTTATTGATATCCCTAAGGGGTTAACCTACACATAAGAAATAGGTTCTGATACCAATTGTTAGGCTTGACTCCTATATAGACACAAGAGGGAGGGTGAATTGGGTCTCCAACAACTTTTCCTAACTTACACTTTTACTAAGTTTTCTGATTTTATGGGATAGTTATAGACCATGTTCCACTTATCATTCCACTTAATTTTCTGCACTTAAAAATAGCAGATAAAAAAAATATTGCACAAGCGATTTATAAGTAGAAAACCATCCAAGATTGAATGGATGTAAAAACCACAACCTACGCCCCCGTAGGATTTCAACTCAACTTCACTAAAATACCGAACCAAATTGGATTACCCCTGCAATCCAAAGGACCACCGTTAAGCCCTTACAAGGTTCCTAACTTGTTGCTACCATTATAAGCTACCCCTAGCTTGAAGACAAAAACAACAAATTTAAAAACTTGTTTTCAACCTCAACAAACGCTCCTAAGAAAGTTGATAAGAGATTACAATTCAAACCTATTACATTCACTAGACTTGACACAAAGACAGATTCTTCTTTAGTTCCTGGAACAGACAATGGATCGGACGTTGACACTGTTTCCTACTCTGTTTCATACTTCAAACCTTTTTCAGTTGTATTTCAGAAAGAATGTGGTTGTTGAAGTAATTTGTGAATGCGTATGTTCTCTAGCCTCTTTTTATATATGCTTATGTTCATTGCACTTGTTAGAGTCCAATCAAAAGAGGGATTTCACGTAGAAGTCATTACAAACTCTTCTCTTAATAGATTAGGATCTTGTTGACTCCTTGTGCAATTCTAACTCCTCTATTGTTATATCCCTGCAGCGAAAACTCAAAAATATTATGGATAATTATTTCTATTAATTACATGGTAATTTAGCAACAAAATATATTATGCCCGATAATAATTTCTTGCTAACTCCTTTTTTCTTATCCTACTTATTCCTCACAGACCTAATGAATAACACACAAGTTCAGGACAAACATATTTTATTTATCATCATCAAAATTATACTCTTAACAGTTTACAAAAGATAATTGTTAAATACTACTCTTTCAATTTTTCAGAAATATTTTCATGCCCATGCAAAGAAACATTGAGACGTACAAACTAAGATGGAAAAGTAACTTTTAAGCTCTCAATTTTTTCTCACAAGAAACTGAAAAGGGAACACTCTCTGACAACATGTTTTTGATCTATTCGGGAAATTGACATACATGTTAATTTAAAAGTTTTTGTCAGACAGACTGGTATCTTCTGAACATGAATTAAAGAAGTGAATTAGTATCAATTCAACGACCAGAGATGCATAACATTTACTCAGAAGGAGGAAATTTGCAAAATAACTGCAATTTTCTTTTGAAGAAAGGTCCCAAAGCAAGGCACACTAAAACTGAATGGTGGTCAAAGCACTCGTTTTTGCCATTGCTAGGTCTACTTTCATATATCTCTACTGTTCAATTAACTAAATGACATTGTGAATGGCTATACTTTGGTAACTACTATAATATATGGCCCAACTTTCCTAACGAAATCATGACTATAACATGTTAGAAGATATTCTATTGCACTTTTAATTCCTTTAGACCAAATAGTTATGAACATTATAAGTGTAGTCAAAATTTACTTAACAGATGGTAACTTGAGAACTTCTATCTAGAGGGAGCCTACTTAGTGTTAGCTTTCAAAATTTACTTCAAGATGGTAGAAAGTTTTTAAGTCAAAAAATGGTAGCTAGAAAGAAGAGTTCTTTAATGAATTTTTCAGGCAACTGCTGGATAAAAAGGATAGTTTCTAGCTGGGTTAGATTTCAAAGTGACAACATTAGACGTAACTAGCTTTACTGATCCCATAAGCACCTTTTTACAAGCAAGGATATTGCCACATGAACTTAATTTGAGTTAGTATAACATACTTTTGCTGTAGCAGCAGAGGCACTGGCACTGACAGCGTCACATTGAGGCACTGGGCAAGCTGACAGTGAGGGAGAACAAACAGACTGCAATTGCAAAGTCGAAGAAGTATCCGCAAGATCAAAAAAATTCACAGATATGATGGAAGAAGATTATCTGAGGATGGATGTACTCACCTCTGATGCATAGCAGTTCATCTTATCATCCTTCTTTAAGGGGCACTTTATTGAATCCTCCTGAACAGAAGGTGAGGCTGGTTTGGAAAATTGCAACGTATGAATTTCTGCACTCTTGTCACACTGAACAATCAATCTCGGGAAACATCAAAACTCCAAGTTTACGTCTACCATTCCTAAATAAATAATTGTCGTATCTTCTACTTTTAACATTAGAAATAGTCTGAAGTGTATGATTAGCGCTGGTACCTTTAGGACCTAGCAAGCTTAAATGGTCAATATGGCAATATTAAGAAAATAGATTCTCCTTAACTCAAGTTCAATAGCAGATGAAATTACACGAAGCTTTAAGGTTCCAGTTCCTAAAAGGAAAAGAAACGGAGGAAATGGCTATTATCAAAATGAAGATAACTGAAAGCACCATTCATGAGATGGAGTAAAAAGTATTGCTGAAGTTAGACTAAGAAAATGAGTTCTACAGTTATTCTCAAACATATATTTGCTCTGTGTAAAGTATTAAGCTAGCTTGGAATTGAGCTGTAGTTTTTTCTAGCGGTTGTTGTTTGTAACGGACTAGACTACAGTTTCAATTGTCAGACAAACTAAAAGACCAAAGCTGACATAAAGCAAGGGGGCGATAGGAGCCTGTACTTTCTTCAATCATAGAAAATTTCAAATGAGAGTCTTTCCTTGTGATTTGAAAAATATCTGGCTCTTATTAAATACTTCAGATTCTGTCATGCATGTAGCTACTTATATTTTTTGTGAGGGGACAGATAAAAAGCCACATTTCTGATTTGTTGTCATCTTCCTATCTGTTTACTAACAAGGGTGATTTTTGATTGCTGACACAGAAATGCAACTTTGAATAAAGGAAGTTCGACTGCATTTACTTTAATTAGACAAAGGTCTTAAAAGAAAATCCGACTGAAAATTCATGATGTTGCCAACCATCATTCTTTTGTTTTGTATACAAAACCAGAAATGTAGCGTCTGATTTGAAGTTTATAGACACAGTCAGACCTTAATTTTTCAGTTTGTCTAACTGAAAGGCATTGGAAACAGCGGGAGCTGTGCAGTCCCTGGTAAAATTGTTAGGTCTTAAAAGAAAATCCCACTGAAAATTCATGATGTTGCCAACCATCAATCTTTTGTTTTGTAGACAAAACCAGAAATGTAACGTCTGATTTGAAGTTTATAGACACAGTCAAACCTTAATTTTTCAGTTTGTCTAACTGAAAGGCATTGGAAACAGCGGGAGCTGTGGAGTCCTGGTAAAATTGTTTTCATGTGATCTGAAGGTCACGGGTTCGAGTCTTGAAAACAGCCTCTGGCAGAAATACAAAGTAAGACTGCGTACAATAGATCCTTGTGGTCGGAACTTTTCCTGAACCTCGTGCATAGTGGGAGCTTAGTGTACCAGGCTGCCTTTAACTAAAAGGCAATTTTCCTGGCCTTCCACCAGTAAGGTGAATGTCTTCCTATCCCTGCCCTTACACAAATTAGTAGCAGAAATCAGCTAGGGAATAATGCAACACATAAAGAATGTGCCCACTTGCAGAGCAAATGCATATTTGAACAAAGAGACGGAAAGTCAAACGGAAACAGCATTTGCTAGGGCCAATGGATTGATGGAACTCTGATGATGGCCGAATTGTACAAATTAAGGACCTTATCCTGGTTTGAGTTATACATCATAAGGGAAGTGACAGAATTAACTTGACACAAACGAGAAGTAGAGTGCTGGTGCAAAACTATAACTGGAGTAAGTGCTAGCCAGGCAAAGAGTTAAGCACAAATTTGGTGGCTTACTCGAAGGGAGAACATGCAACAATTGGACACACTCTTAGAATAGCTGTTCCCATCCGAATGCCTATCACAACACAAATAACTTGTAACACCCTGATTTTGAACTAAGACTTGAACAGTTAGGTGTACATGGTTAGAAATGAATCCGTTGAGTTCTTACTCTAACCTAGGTATTAAATCCATCTACTAAGTGTACATTAACTGTTGGAGGTGATTTAAAGTCTTTAACGAACACCTATCACAAAGTTGAAGTTAAAGTTTTCTTATCGGTTAGATTTTGTATAGATCTGAAACTGGGTCAACTTCAGATGATACTATCTCCTATAATATTAAGAGTTAAGTGAGCCATAACCTATCTAAATTCAAGTTTCTGAGTCTAGTAAGGAGCACTCTGCGCAGCTCAAACACCGACAAAACCGTTGCCAAAACCTATGTATTCAAGTGTGTATTCATACCACCACTTTATACACTCAATTTCATGACTTATGACCTCTCTAAAATGTCCAAAACTTGTCCTTTCTCATCTCACTAACTCTCTCTTCTCCTTCCACAATTCTTTGAGGTTTTCAAAGTCCAAGTAAGGGAAAACTCCATATTCTTCCCCCAAAATTTCAAATTCTAAGGTATGTAATAGAAAATCACATTCTTTCCATAATCATGTTCACCGTTTAATTTCTCTTCTCTTTCTTTTCAATTTCAAGAACTCCATGGAAGGGTTTTCTTCAAATTCAATCTTCAAGGTTTAAGCCCAAAGTTTTCTTCAAGAATTCTTCAAATAGTATATCGGTATTCAATGAGGACTTTCTTTCATCCTCATGCCCAAAACTATGGCTTTCAGTTTAAATTCCTAATCTCCACGAACTAGAGTTTTTCCCCATTTATGATCTTGAGATTATGTTTTGATTCCCCATGATATATCTATTTTAAGATAATGTTTTATTAATTATTTATGATTTCTCAAAGGCATATTATAGTATTCAAGTTATTCTAGGAGTTCATGCATGAGTTACTTGGTTTCACATGAGTATTACAAGTTTATGATAAAGCGATGAATGACATATAAATTTTCAAGGCTATAACTAACAGTCATGAATATAATTTGATTTAATGAGCACGTATATGATTTCCTATGGCATGTATAGTTCTTACATGTTTACAAACTCAGTAGATTATTATTATTCTTGAACTAGTCTATGCATCATGTACAAGTATTGATCCATCAATTATGTTATGTATATTTGGAAGGATTATTTAGTACCGAGTGGATGAAAAATTATGTCACCAGTTAGTTTTAACGCTGACACCCTAATGTTTCAGAACTACTTTTGCCAGCACAAGTTTGCATTGAGCCTTTTAGGATCCTAGGATATCGGTTATTGTTCTAGCTGTGGCAGGCTAGAACCCCTCTTTTTAGTGTAGGGCTACCACACTAAACTCCATGTAACTCACATGGTATTATAAGTCGGTTAAGAGGAACTCCCACCCATGTTCCACATCTGTTCAGT
>JBDJHY010245981.1:0-10755 GCA_039654485.1 Withania somnifera
GTAGATAGAAGTGAAAGAATGAAGAGACATTTCCTGGAGTTTTTAGTCTCTCGAGGATAAGTACGGACGTCTCTGTAATGATTCGCAAGAGTTTACTAAACTTGGCTTGTGAATAGTGGAACCTACAAACCTAGGGCTCTGATACCAACTTTTCACGCCCCAAAAATCAAATGTGACGGGACCTATCTCCCTATTTTTGGTAGTTAAGTCGAATACAGTAAATCAGGTAAAATATGAATTTAAACTAATGAATCGTCTAAATGAGGAAGTCACAATGGTAAAAATTATATACATGTATAGGTTTACCCCAAGGATAGGTATCACCATTCACAAGCCTCTACATAAAATATAAATAAAAGAGTATCGAATTCCATATAGAATCTTTGAAAATTAAAGACAATGTAACGTAACTAAAATGAGAAAATCTGCGGCAACTGATGAAAGAGTGACCAGCTACCTCTAGATACTTAGAAACTTCCTAGACTAAAGAGAGAAGGGAAAATTGCTAAATCAAAGGCTTGGTACCTATACAAAAGTGTAGAAAATCAAGGAGTGAGTACAAGAACAACGGTACTCAGTAGCATCCTCGGCTGGCTAAATATAAAGAGAAACAAAAGCCTCTAATTTCCCAATTATACCTCCAACAATACTACAACCTGCACTAAATATACTTAGCAGCCCAACAACAGTCTATACAGATATGAGAAAATATATAACTCTACAAATCATATAATAGAATTAAAGTATCACAAGGTCAAGTCTAGAAATAGCCAAATGTAATCAACTGGGGCCTCAATCCCAGAAAAAACTTATCATGGATGGCACGAAGGCTTGAGCAGCAGTCCTAAAAAGGGAAAGTCATGGAGATGAAAGACTCATCAGTTAGGCACAAAATGAGGCTTATCCTCATAAAAAATTCAATTAATAGCATAGTCATCAAGGCAAAAATGCCAAAATCTCAGGCTTAGCCCGTATACATATCACAGTGGAAAATTCAAGTCCATCAAAATAGGTGAATGAGAACCACTATAAAATTCAAATGTTGTTGTGTAGGTAATACCCAAAAATCAGTGTAACAGTGAGAAAATAAATCATATGATGTGAGAAAATAGCTTCATACTACACTGCAGTTGCGGTTACATATAATGTAGATATAGGAAAACTAGTTTTCGATTATTACACTGTCAAACCCATTTACCTTTTAAAAATAATAATGCATGTTCACAACATAGAGTCAATCAATAGACTAAACTGGTCTAAGGCTGCTAACTAGAATCCATAGGATGGCTGTCAAACCCTGGTCACCTGGTACACCCTCTCCTAGCTCAACTACGGTATTGAGCCATAAGTAATCTCACCAAAGATGCTACAACTATCCATAGGGCACCCATTAAGGGCTATGTACACACCCATACAGGGGAAAACACGAAGCTATCACAGCTCAGGCAAATACAACTCACTCCTAGGCTCACACTTGGCTAGGGTACAACATCATCACACAGCTAACTAGTTATCCAGAAAAACCATATCTGGTTATCTACAGCCAAGTAACAGCGCACATACTAACCACTAGTATAATCCCCTCCCCAACATGACTATGTTCCAAAGTCAACATCAAACACGCAGGAGTACCTCCTAGCCATAGTGGAGTATAACAAATGATAAATCCAATTGTATAGGCCATAGGCCAAGATAACCACTTCACTAGGTCTCCAAACTAGTAAGTCAGCCCCAAGCTGACAATTTACCAAGCATATACAATACTAGACACCCAATCTGAAAGAAGTAACTCGTAGCATACCTGGACTTAGGCGATAACCTCGACAACCATGCCATAATATCTGAAGAATAACATACGAAGCTAGAAAAAAATAACTCACATGTCAAGACAAGTAAAACAAGACCCATATTGTCATATAAATAGGCGGGTTGAAATCCAAACTAAAAATGGGTCCATAAACCCTAATAACTCAAAAAAATAAAATACTTATACCAACACGTAGAGCATAACTCATGGAACATATGGTACAAAATATGGATCAATTCAATGAATAAAAATGAAAAAAATAAGCCATAGAAATTTTATATAATAAAAAACTTATAACTATAGAAAAATAAAAAATTTACCCAGTAGAAATGATCGCAGAACTATCGAGATATGATTCCATAGACTAAAATCACTCAAAACCCTCTTAATTGACCCTCACTCAAAAGTTTAAACTTAGGTTGAAGACACATTACTCACTATCGGACCAGGGCCAAGACAGAATGATTATGATTTATTATTTCATAGTGTTTTCTACCCATAAACCCTGGGCCTAGGTTACAATGTCAAAATCTAGGCTCACAATATCCAATATAGAATCAAGGCCACAACAACGACTTCTCATTTTTATTCTTCTTATTTTTTGGGGGGGAGGGGAATAATTCAACAGTTGGTTTCAAAAGATGTTAAAGGGTTAGCTTGGAAACAAAACACTTATTTGACGACTCTATTAAGGATTTAATGACTTAGCAAAGAAGTATTAGGATCATTTTCATATCAGCCTACTTCCTACTTAGTTAAAATTTAAACCGAGCAAGTTCTAGATATTATATGTACAAAAAGAATATACTAAATTACTCTTCCACAC
Source organism: Withania somnifera (assembly GCA_039654485.1). Lineage (NCBI taxonomy): Eukaryota > Viridiplantae > Streptophyta > Magnoliopsida > Solanales > Solanaceae > Withania > Withania somnifera. The sequence continues at coordinate 2,634 of JBDJHY010245981.1, forward strand.
TTGACAGTAAACACCCATCTCAATATAAACTTATTAAGAAAATGGTTCCGAGAATACAAAACACAATCAATAACACCCTTACTGTACAACTTAGAATAAAATACAATCAACACTCGATAGAAGCCAACCAATATCTTGATACTGAAAATTTTTTATATACATGGTTATTAATGTTTGAAAAAATACACCAAAATAAATAAATAATAAAATAAAACATCAGAAAAAACTTAAAGTTCTAGTTGTCCTCGATAGCATGCCTGAGAGAAGATTTTGGAAAAAAAATTCTCAGACATACAAAACAAATACAAGGTACACCCCCTCCCATACAAAACTATGCATTGTCCCCAATTCACGACATATAAAGTGCAAAAATATAGGAAAAGAAAGTGTATTAGAAATGGCCTATGTCGTATCCTCTGTCTCGAGAACAACCCTAGATGGTTGTTCGGTAGCTACACTTGGATGTCCTTATCTGCTCCTCATTAGTAGTGGTTGCCCTTCTGATATGCTTGGACTCCGCTGGTATTTTTCTAGCAGACGCACTTACAGCTTGTGCTCTCTTTCTGTCCTCATGGAGCACAAAACTCTCCTTGGACACCCTCAGCGCCTCCGCCAAGTCCTCTTCCTCTTATTTTTCATCATCTTCCCATATTCTTCCGACTTATCACCCCCCCCCTCCATCACTGTTTTTCCCTTCCACTACATATCAATCCATCAGCAGCTCCAGTTCTACTGAAAACACCTTAAGCTGAGTTTTATTTCGTCTCACCCGTTTGACAATAAGTGCAAAGTTCACAGGGGTAAAATCGAATAGAGACAGAAAAGGATGAAATGATAAGTGATTGGGGGTAGGCCCTGTGGGCTAGATGCACTGGATTCCTTTTCAATGGAAGGGACAGAGGATGTATCTTCTGATTATGTGCCTATATAATCATCTAACCAAGTTCTGATAGAAGATGCAGCCCCATCTTTTTGCTTTTTCACCTCAAATTTAGCAATATCTTTTGACCTCTCTACATCATAAGTCTTGAGGGTATCATTGCCCATATAAATATCCAGTAAGATTGATACCTCGTCCTTCTGGTACAATTTAGTGATTAGACAAGTATAAGAGTAGGTCATACCTTTGGGGTACTGCACGTCTACAACTCTTTGCCGATCAAGAAGACAAAGTTCGGTTTATATTTCAATACTAAGCAAGCTACCAACATTGTATTATCATCAGTAAATTATCATCTCGTGATAGCTTGATCCTCCTTCTAGACACTGCCCACTAGAACATGGAAATGAAACCCAAAGAAGCAGTTTGGATTGGCAAACGTGGGTTTCTCAACCATGCCAGCTCTAAGTCAGTCAAAACTCATGCAAAACATTCCCTTTAAGTCCTTGAATTGGCATAGTGATAGACATAATCTGGATATTCTGCGGCAGCCAATTAGCCAAAACCAAACAAAATTTGGCTTATTGTCTGCTCAGAGATGTCGGCATTCACTCATCGGACAATAACACTACCCAAGCCCCTATCTCCAAAGTTTTCTATCCCTTGGGAGTCACCTGCAGAAATTTAGAATTATAGTTCTCATAGAACTCGCAAACTATAGTTGGATATATTGGTTGGGAATTTTATTCATCCATCCCAGTTGGTAGGCCTGGAAGACCCTTTTGATCTCAAGGTAGTCGGGCAAGTGATCTCTCACAATTTGGACCTCTTCTGTAATGCTCCTTCGATATTTCCCTTTGGCATTAGTAATCAACCCTTCCACAAATATTTTTTCAGAGCCAGGCACCGCCTATCGAGATTCATATCAAAATTCTGGATTCTTGTTTTTTATAACCTGGTATATTTCTCCCCGCAAGTGAGCATTGGGAGTTATGACTTGTGTGGGGTCGGAATTTTTGGCACTGCTACTACTGCTTTTGACTTCAGATGAACCCCTTTTCTCATCACTTGACTTCTCTTCAGACAAGGATGTCGGCACTAGCACAGGCCTAGAGGGTGCAGTGGGAGTATGGATCTGCCTAATTTGTTGTCTGGTCATCCTTTGGTCAGGGATATCATCTTTGTCCCTGATCCCTCGGATAAACTTCTTTAGCCTTTGCCTCTTCATTTTGGAAGCTTGGATTCCATGTTTACCTGGTTGGATATCAATTTTCAATAAATAATTTGGTGAAACATAACAAATAAGAAAGTCAAACCAAACAGGTACGGACGGGAAGGTAGGCGTTCCGTCTGGTGTAAAGCTGATCATCCCCTCTATCATATATTTTTAGATGAAACAGAAGATGATATGTCTTAGTGTAGATGATTAGTTTGAAGTGTCATCTGCTATCCCTAAAAGTCAATCATTTGAACTAGTGTTCTTTTGAATAGGCGATGGGACTAGGAATTTCATCCTTGGGGAGATGATTCGCCTAGTCCTCCGCCTACTCATTACCCAACTGTATAAAGTAAGTTTTCACCAATACTTATCACTCCTCACCAGTTCGACACTACTTCAAAGAAATTTTTCACTCCAATTTTTCAAATTATCTATCTTAGACCAACCTCACACAATGATTTTACAATAATTCCATAGTTCATACTTTTGCCGATAAAAATGCGAACATTGGGTTACTCAGAATTCACCCATCGACTTAAATTCATGAATAAACAATCAAAACTTTTCAGTAATAGAAATTTACATATGATATTACCAGTTCAACCTCAACAAAATCAACACCAAATAGAAACCCTATATTATCACTTTTTTTATCCTAATAGGGGATGATGAACAACGTGCACAAATTATGGGTCTTTAATGCTGGGATTGATGATTGAAGGATGTGGGTAGATGAGTATATTAGTGTGGAAGGGAAATGTTCTTTTGAAGGGAGAAGATGAAAGGATTGAAATGGATATCCCTCATCAATCGTGGGTGTATACCCTAAAATCATGGGTCGGGTTGAATCCTTTTATTATAAAGACTGACCCAATTTCTATTAAAATAGACCGGGGACGATGGATCGAGAGGTTTTTCTGGTAATAGGAGATCCATTTTCACCTTCCATCTGTGGCCCATCTATCCAATGGTGTCCCGGTGAGACGCTTAGACTAAGTGTTTGGTCCTGGCTTAGACGATTCGCCCAATCTTCCGTCTGGCTGGTTATCCATCTGTTAACTCTGTCACCTCATGCACTAACATGCTTAGAATTCTAGCACTCAAAGACTAATCCTAAATTAAGAAATAAACAATCAATGATTAACTAAAAATAAAAACAAAAGAAACTAACGAGGGATAGAAATTTGGGTTGCCTACTAATAGCGCTTGATATAACGTCGTGGCACGACTATTTTCTTAATGTCCTTGGACTTTGTCCTTTTTGGGGATATGAACAGTATCACTTGGCAACATTCCAACCTTCCACTGGTTTAATGATGTGGATAGCTACCCCATTTGAAATTCCAGATGCGTGATTGATGCCGAATAAGGGTCAACCATCTGAACAATATTTGAAACCTTTGTATGATCGATATAAGATCTCTTCATACGACTCCACTTTAGTTATCACTTTTTCCAACATCTTTTCTATTCTAGAGGTGTTCACATCCCTTTCTCTCTATCTCAGAGTCACATACTCGTCGTTCCTGTTCTTGTTGAACACCTTTTTATTCTTACAACCACTCGGATCTATATCCCGATAGTCTCATTTTTCATTCCGACCATGGGTTACTTGTTGGAACCCCCCTGGTTCTGTAGGTACTTGGCCTCCTAAGTCACAATCATTCCCATTGTATGGTTCTTTTTCATAGGATGCGGTATCTTTGACTTTCCCGTAGCCACTATTGGGTAGTTGTTTAGATATCAGACCGATTTGTGTCTTTAAGTGAGCCATATCCTGGTCTCTTTCTTTCTCTCTTCGGCATTTTTTCATCGACATACCATCATTTTTTACACCACTAGCTATTTCAGACTCTTTGGTATGCCATCGCCTAGTATTTCTCATTACGATATCCAACTCTTGAGAAACCAAAGCATAAATGTGCGACATATAGGACCCTCCATTATTATCGTCCACAACCAACTTTGAATGAGAATTCAAAGAACGATAAAACTTCTACTTCAATAGGTTTCTCCCAGCCCATATGTGGGGCATTGCTTTATCTTCTTCTTAAATCGTAGCCAGACCTCATGTACGGCTTCATCAGGCTTCTGCCTAAAGTTATTTATCTCGTCCCTCAATAATAGCATCTTAAGTGGAGGAGAAAACCTTTCCAAGTAAGCCTCTTTCATCTCTCCCCCCCCAATTTTTTATGGAATCAGGAGGATAAATCATCAAGCCATATTGTAGCTTCTCCACACAGTGTTAGTGGAAAAGCATTAGTCTGATAGAATTTTGGCTCACTTCGGGCAAGTTATAAGACTTGCAGATGGCTGTGAAATTCTTCAAGTGTAGATTTGTATCCTTACCAGCAGCTCCTCAGAATAGACCCTTCATGGTCAACAGTTGTATCATGGTGCTAGTGATGTTAAATTTTCTTCCTAGTGCTAACGGGGTTAGAATGATTGAGCTAGTAACACCGGACCCATCGAGTTTTGTCTCATCGTCATCCATATACAACTTGTTATGCCTCATAGGTTGAGGTCTAAGGGTGCATCTGGATGATTTCCTCTCTGTGGTGCATCAACAGGGAACTGTTCAGGATCAGGTAGAGATGCATTCTCCATCCTATTTATTCTCGATAATGTTCTTGATATCTGGATCAAATGGCAATAAAGGTACTCCCAAACTACGAGTACTTGGCATGCACTACCTGCTTCATGCAGCAGAAAAAAATAATATGAGTAAGTAAAAACTAAAAATAAAACTAACTGATAGTCACTATACTTGACTTCACTGATAGCCATATTCCTTGGCAATGGAGCCAAAATTTGATAATGCTCAATTACACCTCCCACTGAAGTATAAGAGATGATTGGTCAAATATAGAACCCAACTATGTTGGGGTCAATCCCACAGGGAATTTGCTATCGGGTGTATACCCAGTAACAGTAGTTAGTCAGTTAGTGTTCTTTTCTAGAAATAAACATAAAGTAAAAGGGGGATTATATATATGAAAGTATTTGTTACTATTGCTTATGATTATAGAATAATTCAAGTGTTTTGTTAATCTAGGTTTATGTTCACCAGGGTTTAACAAACCTTTGGATTGCAATATTATATGGTTGTGCAATCTTTCCTAAACATAGAGTTACGTATAAAGAAAATACTATTCATCTAAGTGTTTTTTTACCTTTAATACTAGATAAATCTCTTTTACATTGGGTTAGGGCTATGAAAGAGTGCAGTGTCCTTATTGTGGTAACTGAAGATGATTACTTTTACTACAGCAGCAACTATTAGGCGAGGGTTAACACCCCAAATTTCTTAGCATAATCTCAACTACTAGTTTTAACCACAGATTTAGTGCTAGTTAAACCTAGTCGTGTTCTAGTGTTTTCAACCACTAAAATTCATTTATTACGTAGATATTATGTCCAGATGCTAGAGATACAAATAACATATGTGAATTACAACCCTAATTTTCACCCTAGATCCCACAACTCTAGTGTTGGGGGTTTATCCACTCATTGATATTAATATACAACAATTAGATGATAAATCAGTGAATCTCATACCACAAAAATAAGCTTCGAATTGGTTGTAGAATAAAGATCAATGAACTCTACACTTGTGTTTCTAAGAGAGTATATGTATCAAAACACTTAGGTCAAGAATTCTAATAATATTAACGATAATGATCAAAAGTCCTTTTCAAAACTACCCTAATTCTGGTATTTATAAAGCATGGGTGTAAGAAAAATATTAGAAAATTGGATTAGGTTGTCGTTCAGCATTGGACAAAACACCGAACGAACCGTCTAGTCTTCCGCCTGTCACATCCACTATGTAGTGAACTTCTAGTCGGCCGAAAGATCCTAGGTAAACCATCTTGTGTAAGAAAAACGTCTCTTGAGCTTTTTGGTCTTTGGACCTATACAGTTCTATATCTGTTGGGGGATGGACTCAGAAGAATAGTCTGTTAGTGGGAAAATCGCTCAATCCGCCGTTTGACTTGGCCTTCTTATCTAGTGCATTTCCTTTTGGGAAATAGGCTTTGACGAGCCATCTGGTGACAAGAGAAATGTCTAAGAATCCTACAAAACTTTCCTTTTTTGGTACAATTGCTCCAAACTTCCTCATATTGACTTAGCCCTGCAAATAGTCATAAAATGCATTAAAACACACTATTGTTACTCAAGAACATGCTTTATTTTCTTTGTTTTAAGTGCAATATGTGACGTAAAATATCGTCACATCACCATAAACATAACTAAACCAAAATTAAGTCATAAATAAATATACTTAGCATGAATGCATTCATGGAATGCATAGAATTTTGACATGAATCGTAAGAGCTGAATAGAGTAGTTAGATATTAGGAGTAATTTACCTCAATGTGAACCTTTCTCTACTACCACACAGTATTGATAGCAAACTACTATGGATTACAAAGAATCTAGCATAAACTTGAAGTATTTTCTCTAGAACATGATCTTAGCCTTTGACATGAGCCTTATCTAATAAGAAGCAACAAGATATGAAACATGAGATTATTGAGAACTAAGTAAGAACATGACTACCTCTGTCTCAAGTGATAAGATCTATAACCTTTAATCTTAGCAACACTTCCTAAAATCTCTTCCTCCTATGAAAACTATACCTCATTCTTTGCATTATATAACTCTCACAACAATCAATATAACTACTAAAGCTTGACATTAATCACATGTTCTTCCCAATTTCAAGCTTATATTTGTAGTATAAGATGCTACGTGTAATATAACCATGCTATCCTAAGCCATGAGATTCCATATTCTATATTCACAAGAACAATTCGTCTTATACCTAAGATCAACCAACTTAAAGCTCCAATCAAAGAGTCACCAATCACATAATGAAATTTCCACACACGTAACAATATGACATTCAAGTTTAACACCATATCCTCTTAATATCCTTCTTTAAGTCAAAACCACCTAGAAACCTTCTTAAGCATCACTAAAGTCAATAGTATTTGTGGGACTCACCCAACAATCTCATCTTGTCATGACCCGATTTTACGAATCATGATGACACCTACAATACCACTAGTACGAAAACCAAAATCCATAGTACATAGATGAAGCGGAAGACTACTATATCATTTGTATAAGTATGTCAAAAATCAAAGATAATACTATGTAGAAATCTTAAAGAGTAATATAATCTACCCAAATCCGATATTAATGTCAAACGAACCTCTAAGTGCAGAAAGGATAAAGCTGAAGTAAGTTTAGTACAGCTGTGTCTCTGAAATACAATCGAAATCAAATAAAACATAGTATAAAGAGAAGCAAGAACAAGCTAGACGCTAAGATCACCCTGAATCTCTGATGTGAATAAGATTCGAAGGAACAACTGTCTGTATATCAAGAACGAGAACTTGTACTCGGAGCTACACATGTGCAAATGTAGTATGGGTACAAGTCGCCAAAGCAACCCATACCCAGTAGGATTTGAGGGCCTACTAAGCATATAACAATAATTAAAGCAGTAAAATAAAAGAGTATAAAAAAAGGGTTACAGAAGCAAATAGTATAATACGGGAAACTAGTAACTCAAAAAGGAGTCAAGTGTCACATAGACTGATATTGCTAGCTAATCACATAATAGGGTCTTGGGTAGTGAAAGAAAATATACCTGGCATCGTTGCAACAATATATATGAATAATAAAACAATAAATAGGAATCAAAAAATATAGGAGTAGAACATAGTCGGTAAACCGGTAACCTCAAGTGAAAGGATAAATAACTGAATAAGAGTGTAAGGCATAAATCCCACATAACATGAAATAGCAAGTAACCAATAAGGAAAACTAAGCAGTAATACGAATAGTAAAGTAAAGCAATTAAATGCTGACAAGTCCCCCATAAGGAAGCGCAGCATACACAGAAACATCCTCGCCTATAGATCCCCCATCTAATCTATGAGCACACTGAAGAAAACAAGTGCAGAAAAGTAAACATACACATGAACATCATCAGAACCTCACATCTTAAT
>JBDJHY010246002.1:0-10755 GCA_039654485.1 Withania somnifera
GACCGGTCGCCAGGCCTAGATTTTCTTTCTTATAAACCAGAAAAAAAAAAAAGAATATATGAAAAGAACCTAAAAACACAATGAATGGATAAAAGGGGATCCAAACTAAGAACTTTAATTGCAAAAGAAAACCATAATGGTCTTTAACATTGTCAAAGTTAATTAGCAACTTTTTAAAAGGTTTATTAGCTAGTGAGTGATAAGTACAGTTGGATCTTTAATAGATGTTTTAAGTTTGAACTCTAATTGTAAAATTGTCTTCCTTAAGAAATATTTTATCTTTAATATAAAACTTTTCGACTTAAACTCGAATAAATGAAGTTAAAAGGAATACCGAACACCAAAAAAAAAAAATGAGAGAGAAGAATGGAAGAGGGAAAAGAAGTGGTCAAAGGATATATTGGGTGTAAGATGACACGTTGGATTATTTGGACCATACTATAAATATGGAACAGAATAATAGACATATCATAGTACTGTTTTCTTTAACTTTGTTGAAGGAACACAAGCCTTTCTCCACATTGGCTTCAATTATTTCTTTCTTTGTGGGTTTTAGTACAACAATCATTTATGACTTGTTGGAATTTGGGTTTTTTTTTGTTTAATTACCCGACCAACATTTATGCAGCTGGGCCTATCTTGCTTTCGTAAGTAGTCAAGCTGTGTCTAGTTTCCTTTTCAGTTTTGCTGGTACTAGTCTCTTGTGCTATATTATTCTTTGATTTTAGTACTACTACTTGTTTCTTTTGCTTTAATTATTGTATTATTCATTTATTTGTTGCTGCCAGTGCTCTCTTTTTCTTCATATTTGAAGCCGGAAGTCCCGAGTATGGGTTCAGCTGAACCTGGTACTATTTGTTCAAACGGTGTTTTTTTTTTTTTAAGAAACTCATGCAATGTGTATAAATATTATGTTTAGAACCAGTTATTAACAGTTAAATCATTGCTATAAATTCAAATCTCGTAAGGTTAAAATTTTGGTTTCGCCTTTGCTTGAGCAGAACCCTCATAGGATAGAGATAAGGATGCATGCAGACCACCCTTGCTCAAGACTATATTTAGAGATCGAATTCGAAACTTTTGGTGATTAAGGTGGTATATTGGATATGGTATTCACTTTTCGAAAACTAGATTTTTATTGTTCTTTTCACGAGCAGAACAAAAGAAGGCTTCATCTTTCCCAAAGATAGTACTGTCGGGGCACTCCTGCATATGAATGCAAGGAACCACTTTGGGTAAATAGAACTGAATTGACTAAAAATGTAGATAGATTCAGAATTTTAAGTTATAACTTCAAGAAGTCAACCACCAAGCACTGCAACCGCGTTCCGTCTTGCCACAAAACCAACAGTATCTGATTCCCTGAAAACCCCACCCGATACCCTAGATCCGCACCTGACTGGAAGATCTTAAAGCTTAAGCTTCGCGTTCAATCAAACTAAGACATGTAAATAGTCAAACTACTTGGTGTGAATTCAAAGGGAGGGGGTATTAGTTTGTGATTGGCTAAAATATTTGTGTTGAAAAAATATCGACACTTTGAGATACTCCAAGATAATTTGTATTTCCCTAAGATGAGGATCTCAGAAAGGTGAAACCCAGGTAAATGAAAGAGGGAGAGTAAAGACCCAAAAGGAAAAGCTACAGAAATAAAAATTTAAATCATCAAAAGTATGAAACAAGAGTTTGAAAGAAAATTATCAGAGTAGGCAAAGATATATCAAATACAAAAGCAATCAATAGCATATGTAGATTTTACAGACTGCTTGTATGACATTTGAGCCTACCTCCATAGGAGCAGTTTCGTCATGCCTCGTCCATCTGATCCTGCATTAACCATAATATAATAACGTTTTAGTTTTTCTATCGCTTACTTGAGTTGAGGGTCTACCGGAAACAACCTTTCTACCTTCACAAGGTAAGAGTAAGGCTGCATACACACCATCATCTCCAAACCCCGCATGTGGATAACATTGGTTACGTTGTTGTAATAGTAGTTTCTCTATTAAGAAAAACGACTACGACTCCAAAACAAGCCAGATGTGAATGTTACTATTCTTATTGGGATTGGATATTAGATAGAACGGCTACAAGTTTGAAATTGCAGTTATAGAATTTTGAGGGAGTCTGTTTGATGGATTCAGTAATGCAGCAATGTATTGGGTTTACTAGGATCTAGAAATATTTTTGTGATGAACGTACAGGAAACCCTCTAATGGTTTGCCAAAGATCTTTGGAACATGTGTGGCTTACTTTGGTTTTGGTTCATTTAATGTAACAAGCTTGTATGGTCCTAGAATATGGGTATTTGATCCTTGAGGACTAAATGGTAAAAGTGTGGCTGGGGAGAAGTTTTCAGGTACTCACGGAACAGATCCAGTGGAAACATGGTGGGGCTTGTAGCTCAAAGGATTAGAGCACGTGGCTACGAACCAGAGTACTGGGGTTTGAATCCCTCATCGCCCACAACCAGCCCAAAGGGGGGGATATATAATATACCATACAACAATTCAATGAATTTTGCTAATTAACAAAATGAAGTACCTGCATATCAGAAGTCCAGAGAGTGAGATTGTCCCTCAACAACTGCATGATAAGGGTGCTATCCTTGTAGGATTCCTCACCCAAAGTGTCCAGTTCAGCGATAGCTTCCTCAAATGCCTGTAACAAAGCAAAAGATGAATCAAGAGTCAAGAACTAAAAATGAATATCTCACTTTGGTAATTAATAAAGTGTCTTTAATTTCCAAAAAAAAAAAAAGAAAGTGAAACTTCTTGCTGAACTGTAAAAGAAATTGTCTACTTAGAAGAACCAACATCTATAAATTTTAGGCAGTCACTGGAAACACTAAAGAGGTTTATGAGCCTCAAGTCTGTGTCTCAATTTCTGGTAATGTTAGACTTCAATAAGAAGTTATTCATTTAAAAGAATGGGACAATTTATCATCAAGGAGCTGGAGAAAAGGGTTGACTCTACCCATATTTGCAACCTATATTCTGGTGCTTTAAGCAAAAGGATGAATATGCGCGGCGTTCATTATTGATGTCGTACTCCTTTACCACAAACTTATTTATACATTAAAATTCACAAAGCCTTAATAGTTGCCACAAATTTGTGCATGAAAAATTCAAATTATTTGTTTTCAAACTGCTTAACTTCACCCAGAAATGTGCCTTCCTTTTTGGTTTTTGCGAAGTCGATTTTCTTTTTAATCAACAAAAGGAAAATTCATTTGTATTCTCAATTCATCACTAGACACCTAATAATAAGCATTGAGTTTTAGTGAATAGAGCATCTAATTCCACACAAAAGTGAAAAGTCCTTTACTCTCACTCCATTAGTGGAATGGAGCATCTAATACTCTATGCACTATATAGTTCCAGCATACTTGGGATCATTATGCATTTGCTACACTTCACTTGAATGACCCTAACTTCAAATGGTACTCTATAAAACCATGAATTCTTCACATGCACACTTCTGCAACACAATAGAAAGCACCAAAGGATCTTTCATATTTTGCTCCATAGCTATGAAACATATCATCAAATCCTTATTAAGATTTGGATTATTAGATGAAGGGGATGCTTCATCTGTTAACACAGTAGAGCACGAACGCAAAAATATAAGGATTTGAATCCCAAGCAGATCAAAGCATATACTGAACTACAACTTGGTAAAGCGCATATTTCTCCCTAGATAAGGTTTAATTACCTCCCAGTAAAAAACTTCTTTTTCTTTCTTTTCCAACCAAAGAGTTATGCCTCATATACTTTTAGTATCAGATCTGACCAAGAAAATAGATGAAAGAAAAACGAAAAATTGTGAATACTTTAACACATCAGAGTAAATATCTTCAGTGCTTTAACTGGTTCCGACGTTACTGGAATGGCATTTGTAGTAAAGATTCTAAATGGGCATTACCAAAACATCAAACATAAACATATAAGGTATGAGCTATCATTTTATACTCTCATTAGCACTGATGTGGGAGGAAGAAGAAAATAAACTCACAATAGAAGGAAAATAAACTAACCTGTTTAGCCATGCTGCATGCTTTTTCTGATGCATTCAGAATCTCGTAGTAGAAAACTGAGAAGTTGAGAGCTAACCCAAGTCGTATTGGATGTGTTGGGGCAAGCTCCGCAAGAGCAATGTCCTGAAGCACAATCACAGTAAATGAATAAGAAATAACACAAGTGTCAGCTAACTTTCACCTTGTGCAGATGATAAAAACAGCTCTGCAACCGCAAAATAACACAAATCAAGAAAATATGCTAGTTGTGGAAAAATGTTCCAAAAGATATGCTAGGAAGTAGCTGATAGAGTGAGCCTCTCATCTCAAACTAAAAGAGGTAGTGAAGATATGAATCCCCTTGTGTGAGACAAAAGGAGATTGACATTAAAGTCATATCTTCGGAAAAAATAAAGATGCAGCGGAGTCCTTTCTTCCTGGGAAATTGAGTATTACAAGAAAGCGGATGTTTGAAGCTTTATCATTAGGAAAGAGAGCGATGACCCCTCTTACAGATACGGTTACTGAGACAAAAGGATTCAAACTTCTGGCCAAGAATGAAAACACAACAAATGCTGTACACATTACAAATATAAATACAACTAAACACCTGAGATCTATTTGTAACCACATAAGCTCAAATGGAAGAACCACAGGACGGAAAATTGTTAAGCTTCTTGAGCAACAAACGGGGTTTACAACAGATGCCCCAATATCAAATTAGACAAATAGCAAGAAAAGAAACTTGTGCTCGAATAAAGATCGAACAAATTAGAGAACTTGACTCTCAGTTACATTCCACCACCCAGACGTCCCGAGTTATCAGCTAAACAATCTAACCAAATGCCTCGACGAGTTTCAGATTGTAATGTTGTAGACTCACTAATACACTCTCTCTACAGGCACTGAAATCTAAAAGGAAAATTCTGTCTATGCATGACATATGCACTGACAGGGACCACATAAGTTCACCACTGTTGGTTTAGTCTCCCTTCAGCATAGTCAATTCAAAAGGCTTAAAATTTCAACCTAGAAAAGTCTAATCTGCTTCTAACACACTTTTCCATCAATTTAATATTCCAAATTAGAAAATATAGTATCAACTAACAATACATGCAAATCCACATGAAAAAGTCAAAACCAGACTGCTTAAAGTTCGAATCTTCAACCTAGTTGCAGACTCAGTTTCCCATCACTATTCAAAATACTCGAAGTTGAAAAAAGAATTTACTTCCAATTTTTCATTCACCAATACATAAAGACAACGGTAAATAAATTAACAAGTGCAGATTTATGTAGATTAAACTTCGAGGTAAGAGCAGAAAGAGCAACCAGTGCACTAAAGCTCCTGCTACGCACACAGCTAAACCACAATTATTTATTATACACAGCCTTATCCAGCATTTCTGCAAGAGGTTGTTTCCACGGCTTACACAATTAAACTTTGAATTAAGAGCAAGAAATACTCCCTCCTCACTCTTTACTTGTCATATTTCGCTTCTCAAGAGTCGAACATGAACTTTGACCAACATTATAACATATATTCATCATATTAATTCGAGAAGGATTATAATGTATATTTCATATAGTTTTCGAACACTGAAATAATCTAATTCAATTTAGCTCCGAAAATTAGTCAAACTGACTCTGGTGAAGTGACTCTACCGGTTAAATTTTGAACTAAGAGCAACAAATACTCCCTCTTTCACCTTTTACTATTCACATTTCACTTCTCGAGAGTCAAACGTGAATTTTAGCCAACTGCCAACATTCTAAAATATATCTTTTCGTCATATTAATACGAGAAGGACTAAAGTTATCTACTTTTCATATGGTTTTCAAACATCTAATTCAAAATATTAAACTAATCTAATTCAATTTAGCTCCGAAAAACTAATCAAATTAACTCTGGTGAAGTTCGTTAGCCAAAATTGACAAGTAAAAGTGAATAGAACGGGTAATAAATATATACCTGAGCAGCTTTATAAGCAAGCATAGTATCCTCAGCGGCTTCCTTACGTTCATTACCAACTTTAAACTCAGCTAAATACCGATAATAATCACCTTTCATCTTCAAATAAAATACTTTCGATTCACCAGTTGAAGCTGAAGGAATCAAATACTCATCCAGAATCTTCAATATTCCAGCACAAACTTCACTTAATTCAGATTCAATTTTAGATCTATAAGCCTTCACTAATATCACATGTTCTTCATTCTTTCTTCCTTCTTCCTTTTGCTCAATTGACGATACGATTCTCCATGCTGCTCGTAGTGAACCGATTACGTTTTTGTATGCGACTGAGAGAAGGTTACGCTCTTCAACGGTAAGCTCCGACCCGGAACCCGATCCTATTACGAGTTTGTCCATGAATTTGATCATTTCTTCGTAACGTTCGGCTTGTTCGGCGAGTTTTGCTAAGTAGAGGCATTGTTCACGGGTGAGATTTTCCGGTACGGCCATTGACGACGGTGACGGAGGAGGATTTCGCTGGAGTTTTTGTTTTGGCCTTTTTGGAGGTTTCGAAGAGGGGATATTTATAGTAGGAGGGAAGTGTGAATTGGGAATGAAACGCCCACTTGCGAGTGTGAGTTCAAGTTAGGTACTCGCCTGGTAAAATTTTGTTGAACATTTATGGAAAATCAATTTTATGTATGTATTTGAAAAATTAAAAGAAGAATTTTGAAATTTATGTACAAAACAAGTTCTGAATATTTGTGGAATAATAATAGTAATATATTTAGTTTGATTTCATAATAAAATTTGGGGTTCATAGGAATAGGATACATGAAGATTTTACTCAAAAATAGAGCTATACATAATAAATAAATCAAAAAATTTGACAAAATAAATAATAATGTCCACCTCCCTCGTCACTGCTAAT
Organism: Withania somnifera; assembly: GCA_039654485.1. Classification (NCBI taxonomy): domain Eukaryota; kingdom Viridiplantae; phylum Streptophyta; class Magnoliopsida; order Solanales; family Solanaceae; genus Withania; species Withania somnifera. Next base: position 6,901 of record JBDJHY010246002.1, read on the forward strand.
CTCAATCTTAATTTATTTCTATCTATATAGAATAGTATTAGATACTATTTATAAATCATAACATTTAGAATAAGATGAGAAATTTAATGTTAAATTATTGATGTTTGATATAGAAAGATGTCACTTTTTTTTTAGATTAATCAAAAAAAAAATTGTCACATAAATTAAATTAAAGATATATATCAACTATCTATGTTGCCCTATAAATATGTTTAATTCTTTCGATTTTGACATCAAAACTATATTAAAACTTGTTATAAAAGTTGTGACAAAAATAGTAAATGTATCTCTATTTTAATTAGAAATTTTTACTTCAGACCTTCATAATAAAATTATTTTCATATAAAATATTTTTTTACATAAATTTAAATTATTCATTTTTTGTAAAAATAATAATAATACTATTAAAAATGGTATAAGAATTTAAGAAAAATGCAGATTATTGGTGACGTGAAGAGAGAGCAGACTGTGCGAGTAAGGAAGAAGCGCGTAGGGAAGAGAGGTGTTGATATGTGATTGGTCAATAATTTATGAGACTGAGGATAGAGCTTACACAGGTGACAAGGATGAGAGTCACATTCCACTACACCTCCTTCTTCTCTAATTTAAATATGAATTATTAGACTTTTTTTTTTCTTCCAGAAATTACAAAATGAAATTTGTTAAGTTATTTTTTTTAGGAAACTTTGTGCTATTTCAAGAAAATTTATGTTGATAATAGCAAAAATTATCTATGAATATTAAAAAATTGTATCGTTTCGAATGACAAATATAATTTTCGATATTGCTATCATTGGTACCAAATAGGGTTTATATATCATTAGCAAGAGATTTTCAGCTTATATTATAAATACGATAAAAATCAAATTAATTGAATCTCTAACACAAATAACAAACACAAAAAAATCGATAAAATAATAATAGTTAATTAAGTTTACAAATTAAACTAATACATTTTTTTATATTAGTTTGAACTTGAAATTAGTTATGTTTTGTAAAATGTAAATATTAGTTTCAGTTGATAATATTTTTGAAAATTTAATTTTTTTTCAGATAATATATATCCAAAAAGACTTGTCTGATGAGTTGCTAAAATAGATGAAACACCAAATAATTCTAAATCAGGAAATGACTATTAAGCCCGTGAAGAATATGCCAACTTCACAATTTCTCTTTTGCATATTTTAGAGAAAATGCAAATAATTATAAAAAAAAAAGTGAAATCTAAAGTACACAATTTTTTTTGAAAAAAAAAAATTACTTTTGAAATCTAACTCAAATAAATTAGGTACAACTTTTGTTAACACGTCAACATAAGCTAGTAGAATAATCATGATGTAGACGAATAATATACAAAGCATGCGTAATTAAATATTTTGAGTACATACACATAAGAAAATAACTTCTCTAGTGAGCTCCTCGAAATTCTCTTAAATTATTTTTTACGATGATTTTTGCTTATTTCTGCCTTTAAACATTAATCCACTGGTACCCTTATCTCGATTCTTAAAATTAATTATCTTATAATTAAGATTAGTTTCTCATATAAGTATTTAATTCGGAATTATTATCTCAAAAGTCTGCATATTTTTTTTATTTGAGTGTTTTTTGTAAGTACTTGTTTTGGAAAGTGATTATTTGAGAATTTGGACTAAGAAGCCACATGTTGAAGGGTATAATATTTCCGAATGGCAACAGGGTGGGGCGGGTCAAATATTAGGCTATATGGGGCGGGGTGGGTTTAAAGATATACCACGCGGAGTGGGGCGGGGCAGGGCGATTTGAATAATTTTTTAAAAAAAATTAATATGGGGTCAGGTGGGTTCATGCGGAATAGATAGAGACGGGTTGAAAGCACATAAAAATGCAATGTAGGGCGGGACAATTGAAAATTTTGTAGGTTAAAGCTCAATCCGTTTCGTCCCGCCCTTGCCCTACCCCATTGGCATCCCTACCTATCGTAGGTGATCGATCATATATCTGGGATCAAGCTCGAAATTTATTTTTAGTGGTGAAATTACCATGAAGAATTTAATTACTTTTCAAATACTTGTCCATAGGTTTTTATAAATGATTAAAAGATCCAAAAATAAATTTAAAACACCCAAGAAAATATTATGAAAACTAGCTTAGTGACATATCACATGACTAATGAGTTGTGTCAAATTCATCATTTGTTGTATCCTTGTTGGAATTTCTCTGTGCTTTGTCTGTTTTTCACTATTGTCAGGTTTGTGTTGTTTAAACATTAGACATGCATTTCCATTTTAGTTCCAGAGTAAACACATGCATGATGTTTAATAAATAAGTTATGTTTTTGTAGAAAAAGAAATTTAATACCATCAAATTAAGTTAAATTCTCATATTAAAGTTTGACTAAATTTGAATTCATATAATAAGCTCACTTTTAAAAAATAAAATATTTCTTAGATGTACAACTTTATCATTCAGTATAAATATAGACAACCTATTACCATGCATTTTAACGCACCTACAGTTAGTCCCGAATTTAAACTTACTGATAGTGATTGGGAAAACGTAAATTACTTTGTAATATTTTTTAAATTATTTTATGATGTCACAAAAGCCTTTTCTAAGTTGTATTATTCTATTATTACTAAAATTTTATTACATGTATGTCATATTACATGTTGTTTTGATGAATATAAAGAAAAATCATTATTTGAAGAGGCTTTTGAAATTATGATTGAAAAAAATAATATTTTTTTCTTATCCCACAAATATTTAATTGCTACCATTTTTAAGCCTACATATAAAGAAACTTATGCAAAAGTATTAGTTAAATGAATTATGAAAATTTAGATATTCAACCAGATAAACAACCAAGTTTGGAAGCTTGTCAAAATAGTATTAGGTTACGTGTTAGGGAAATGTATGATAAGTATTGCATATTAAAAAAAATATTGTTGACACTCCACGAAGTAGTAGGCTTAAACAAGACTTTCATAGTATGATGTGGTCTCGTCTTGGTGTTGATTCTTCTAATAAGTGTGATTTTGATGAATATCTAAACTAGGGATTCGATGATATTACAGACAGTGAAGACATACCACAAATTTTGAATTGATAGAGGGTTTGAGACACTCAATTTTTAAAACTCAGCAAGATGGTGAAGGACGTGCTAATTGTTCAAGGGACATTAGTGGCTTCAGATGGGGGACTTCAAATTGGAGAACACAGATGTTCACTTGTAGAAGACAACTTGGAGATTTTGGTGTTATTCAGAGATTGGATCAACACGAACCGACGAAATAAAGGGTTGTCAAGGTTAACTTCACAGTATGTAAGATTTATAGATTCGGTAATTGAATACAATAGTGATGATGACATGAAACATGAAGATAATTTGTAAAATTTACCAAGACCATCCGTCGATCACACTCGATTTTTACGAGAGTTGGATGAACTTTTTCTAGATTATACAACTTTTAGTATTACATTCGAGCCTTAATTGAAATAAAGACCCTCCTAAAAGGTAACTGCATATATTAGGTGCTCTACTAATAGTTGTAATTTGTAATATAATTTTAAATGTTTGAATAAAATTAAAATTATTATTATTTTTTATATACTTTTAAGTTTTTTTTTCAATATTTTAACTTTTAAGTTATAAATCAAATTTTATAAGCTTAAAAAAAATGTAAAGTTATATAAAGTTGGAAAAAACTTTTAAAAAAATTAGAAAACTTATAACTTACAATAAGTTAGAAAAAGAAAACTTATAAAATTAGAACTTAAAAAAAAACCTTAGAAAATAAAAAAAAAAATTTTTAGAAAAAAATAAGGTAGAAAACTTTCAAAAGGTATAAAGTTGTATTAAGTTAAAAAAAAAAC
>JBDJHY010246013.1:0-10754 GCA_039654485.1 Withania somnifera
TGTCTTCTTTGACTCCTACCATTTATTGATTTATGATTCACATGCTTTGTTGCGAGGATGCCGGGTACGTTCCTTTCCATTACCTAAAATCCTGTTATGTGATTAGCTAGCATTATCTGTCTATGTGACCATTGGTTAACTCTTGAAATGCTAGTTTCCCCTGATTGCCCTATTTGCTTCTATAACCAATATTCTTGTATTCTATTATTTACTGTATTTTATTGTTGGTATGTGCTCAGTGGGTCCTCGAAACCTACTGAGTACAGGTTGCTTTGGAAAATTGTACTCATACTACACTTGCACTTATGCAAATCCGAGTATAGATCCTCAATCGTGATTCAGCTCGCTGATCGTTAGTTTCTCCTCAGATCAGAGTTTCAGGGTGAGCTTGGCGTGCAGCTTGATCCTATTTCTCTTAAGCTGTATATTTTGATTATCTCCATTGTATTTTGTAGACCTTTGGATATTGTATATTTTCTATCCTTGTTGTTCTATACTAGCAGTTCTTTTGACATTGACATCGGCTTTTGGGTGTATTCCGCAATTCCTTATTTCTTTACTATTTCTTTTCATATTCTTCTACATTAATTGTAGTAGTCCTCCATTTTGGCTACAGACTACGGGGTTTGGTTCTCCTAATGGTGGTATAGTTGGTGCAATCATGATGGTCGTGACAGTTAAACTCTCAATTTGACATCTATTATCCTTTCTCACACTCCAGGCTACATATCTATCATAATGGTTCTGATAAAACTCATGTCAAGTAATTGGAGGAGGCCCATCCAGTCTATTCTCCACATAAGACTGCTACCACTATTGAGCTACCCTACGCAACTTCAAGGATGTACAAAGAACCCTTTGTGAATCTACCAACCTCACACTCTCCAACAACTCTATGCAAGTAGATACAAACTCAAAAGCCAAACATTTTGTATTGGAACTGCTCCTCATCTAATTATGCAACCCCAATCACTCCGAGAATACCACACATAATATCTTTAATCCCTCATCTATGTGAGGTAATAGTAGTTGTCCTACCTTGTTATTCTTAATAGGAGTTTGTTGCTACTGATTTAGGGTCTGAGCCCCTATAACATCCTAAAAATCTTAGGGTGAACCAATTGTACCTCTACCCTGGGGTAAAGTCTCCAACTCCCCCAATAATCAAAACAAGGTCTCTTGAAGCAATAGTGTGGCAATAGCATCGGGGGATTCCTATCCACTGGCATCCTATATCTCAGGCTTAGTGGATTCTCCCCTAGCCTTTCCCCTCGCAGAAGAGGCATCTTAGGCTCTGCCTCTGGCGGTCCTCTGGTACTTCCTATACCCCTGGTTGGTGTCTCCTCTATAGAGAAAAACCTCATCTCTAATCGCAAACCTTATCCTAGCCATCAGCTCATAGAATAAACCGGGTCTTAAAAATTAAATGGTATAGCACAAGTTAAGAGTGAAAAAATAAAGAGATCAATTCCTAAGAGTTCTATAGCATCTCAAAGATAGATAATAAATGTCTCCACACTGATCCTCAAGACAAATGACTTTGTCTTGTACACATATGAGCCCTACGAACCTAGTGCTCTAATACCAACTTATCGTGACTAGAAATTCAGTCTTGATGGCATCTTTCCTAATCCCACCTATACAAGTAAGCCTGACACCATCCCTAAAGGGTAAATGTAGAAATAATGAAGTAACGAGAAGAAAAAAAGGTACAAAAATCCAACTAATAAACCTCCCAAAACCCAGAGTCACAGTGTACAAGATGATAAAAAGATAAATACAAGTTCAATAAAATAAAGGTATTAATGTCTAAAAATCTCAATAAAACATAAATAAATACATAAGATAGTAAAACATCCATGTGCATATCGTAGTATAAGAAGTTGTCTCTAGAATTCTTGATAATTTAACTCATATTATGCTATAGGATAGGACAAATCAAGATGGTCATGGCTTAGAATCTACATAAGTGTAAAAAATCAGAGGAGTGAGTAAAAAAATAAATAATAGGTACTCACCAAGTATCCCTTTCTATCCCCCTAAAAAAGTTGCAATATCCACCACTACCCGAAAAATCTGACCATAACCTCCTCTAACGCCAAGCTGTAGAAAATATCATAGACAGTAATTTATAAGACATATATAGAGCATAGGGTACAATGATAATAATCTACTACTCAACATTAAAAACAGTTATAATCTAAAAAAAACAACAAAATATTATTGCAAAGTCCGATGGACTATTATCACAATAAAATGTCAATACCGCCTCAACACGTGTCTCACTAGATAAATAATAACATCAATAAGATATCTGGAGTCAGAATAAAAACAAGTGTCTATATCTTACCCTTGGACTATCCCAAGTGTAGGCCTTCCTATTTGAGTTAGCTTCCTATTCGAGTTAGTTTACAACTTATGGAAATTTCCCACTCGTTGAACATAGGCTCACAAATCTCAAATTTGGATCCCAAATTGATAGGTTAGTGTGAGCTTATCCATGCAATTAATAACTAGTCCAATGGAAATCTCCTCTGTTGCATCAAAGTAAAAAAAAAGGTGCAGTAGCCTGCATGAATAAAATTAAATTTCCAATTAAATATTAACGATGAACCCTTCTCTGCCTCTTTTCTCTTTTATCTTTTTTCCCTTGTTAGAATAAGGGAGGAAAGTGAAGGAATAAAAAGTGGATTTGACATTCAGTCTCAAGTTCGACTTAACTAATCAGTCATTCACAACCACTAAGGATTCCACTATGTAGGTACCTGTGTAGGTGAGGCTCGGTCTGTGCTATATATTGGCAATATTCTGAGTAACTCCTCAACCTGATGCCCTTCCCAAGAGAGAGACTCAGTCCTAGTAGCCCTGTCAAATTGTGCTTTATCATAGATTCTACATCCTGAAACACAGCCAATTTTTGTGCTGCTTATGATAATAAAACCAACCAGCAAATGCATTCAAGCAATTAGTATCCGATTAAAAGATAGAAACAATAGATTTGCATTGCCTACTTGCTGAAAGAAAAAATAGAATGGTGGATCATGAATTATATCATTTTAAGACCTCATTAATCAGCTAATCAGACACATCACAATCCCCATACATGTGTAAACCCATTGTATAAGGGGTACAACTAACATAATCGTTTAATGTTCTCGTGGATAGGATTATAAATTTTATAGGCTAAGTTAAAGGGATCCTACACATTCTACATCCATGTCAGTCTCTAGTACGCAAGTCCATTTGTGGTAGGAATGGTACATCTGACACTATCGAGAAATAGACTTATGGGATATATTTTGAAATGACTAAAAAATTATCAATACTGTAATTCATAACCAATACGTGACCATGTCATAAAAAATACATAAGCATCTCAGAACCAATACATAACCATCTCATAACCAATATGTAACCATTCTTTAGAGACTCACTCAGTACTCTTCAGATAAGTTCACTAGCAATAGGAAGGGGACATTGATGCTATAGAGAAATGGACTTATAGAAAGTATTATAAATAGGTAGGACAAGGTACAAGTATCATATAATGAATCAATCCATCGTCATGAATAACCATCACCAAACTATCTAAGTGAGGTTCTCCTTCACGATTCAAGGCATGACTCAAAAAAAAGTCCCACTCATTATCTGCTAACTCAAAAGGAGTCCTTTACACTCATATCAGTTCCCAACAAGAAACACTACCTACAAAAGGAAAGGTACATCTGACATTGCCGAAGGTACATCAAATCACATTACAGCACTACCTGTCTCATATACACATTGTTAAATCATAATCTTTCTCATTTATCAGTCATAACCATAAGGCTCTTACCATTTCAACAGCATATAGTATCAGTGCTGCATAAAAATATAATCAACACTATGTACACACCTCCCACTAATTCAGCATGCTCAGGACCCATGGGGCTATCTAATCCATGTACTACCTTTTACCTTAATCATATGACCTCACCCCTTAGTTGGTAAGACTGAGTTCCATACATATCATCAATACTAGCATATCCAAATCTAATCCCAAGATTCAACAACAATGACATTACAAAAATTAAATAGAAATACGACAAAAAGAAAATAAGTCAATAATCCCCAACACGGGTGATCTATTAGTTATAATATCAGGACGTAAGTCCTACGCAAGGGTATAATCATTAATTAGTATTAAAAAAGCGCAAAAAAAATCATCCGCGCATCACAGTGACTATACAACAACTTAACTTCATAAAGAATAAGTAAATCAAGTCATTAGCATTGTTTCATCCATTTATTTTTAACTCGGTATGCTTGGATATAGTGCATAGGTAAATATTTTTCACTTCACTCACATGAACACCCACATATTATTCACTTCCCAATTGAAAGTAATTAACACATAACAAATACCCAACGACACTTTGTAATAATGTCAAGACTCAACTTGCCTTAAAATAAAAAGTCCACTCGATTAGGTGCCTTTCCCTTGCGTCAAACCTCCAAATCCACAAAATCTATTCAAATCTGAGCTAATTATAAGAACATACAAACTTTGATACCCATATTGATATTTTCAAAATCGAGTCCAAAATCACCTAAGTAGAAACCAAGGGTTAAGGGAATTTTTGAATTTTTTTTATGCAAATCATGTTTCTCTTGTTTCAAGGATCATACATAAGAAAACATATCCAAAACAGAATAGTAATTGACCCTCAAAATTATAAAATACAATATCACGTTTTTTCTTAAAAAATCCCAAATTTTATGCCTTGAAATCACCAAATTTGATGTCAAAATTGAGGAATAATTAATGCACAATCAAAGATTTTATTGTTAAGAAACTTACCCAAGACCTTTGCCTCAAAAACTATCTTTAAAATTATCCCAAATTAGCTCTTTAGGTCAAAATGGTAAAAGGGATAAACAACTTATCTAGGGACTTTTAAGTCCCAGCTCACTGCCACAGGTACACCTACGTGATCGTAATTGTTACTCATGCAATCACGATGTGTAACCAAGTCGGGAACCTAAAGTGTTATAGGCTATTGAGTTACTTCCAGTCGCGATCGCAACGTATTGGAGGATTGACTTATGCAATCGTGATGCCTTTAGACACAATTGTGATGCACAAATTATAGAACTTCATGATTGCATTGTTTATGAACACGAATGAAATTGAGGATCAATCTCTGCACTTAAAGTTGAAGATGACAGCAATTGCCTTATAACTTGGCCTCTAATTAGACCTTAGGGATTCGTTCAGAATCCTATACACACAAATCATATATGTTATGCTATTAAATTCTATGTTCCAGACTTAATGTAATATCAAATTATGAATCCACGGTCTCATAGACCCTATACCTTCTAAGGCTACTAAAAATGGAATCTTTAACCAAAAAGAAAAAATTTCCTTAAAACTTCTAAAAAATATTTCAAATATTTTTCTAGACCTAGAATGATCTCCCAATCCAATGAAATTGACAAAATTTTAGTATGATTATTTGATCATCAAATGTTGATCAAAATTAAACTTTGGCCTTAAAAACTCAACTTATCTCATCAAATGAGCTAAAATTACCATAAAATCCTACCACTAAAAAGGAAGGTCCCTCTAGACTAATTTCCATATTACTAAGCTGATGGAATTAATGCAATTCCATTTAGGAACTCGAAATTCTAAATGCTAACTAAAGTCAACTATTTCAACTTAATGGCTTCCAAAAATTAAAATTTTTGGAAGTTTGCAACTTTTAGCTCTCGTTTAAAAAATAACCCTGATACATTGAACAGATATGACTCAAGACAACTATTAATAAAGGCAAAATGGTAATTTTATAAAGATGCCAAAAATAACCTTTAGTCACTATAGTTGTAGAGGAGTCACTCTATCTAGAAGTGATATACACCAGTGTTATTCATTTCCTGGTATGCCCAAGGTAGAGGCCTAAGGTGTATTTATCACAAGTATCATCCCATATGTCATTGACATACTTCGACGTTATTTAATCTTGGATCTATATTTTCCTATATGCCTGCCTACTTTGCTTCTGGATTTGATTTGATTTAATTTATGACTATATGCATGTCCCTATCCATTTTTTATTCATTTATGTGATTCCTTCTAGTGGATTAGGTATACAGATCTTGTGTTATTTCTTTGGTAGGATAAAAAACTTGGGTAGACTTGATCATTTTGGACATAGAAGACTTTGATATTATCTTGGGCATGGAATCAATTTCCCTTTATCATAAAGGTATGGATTGTCACACCAAGTTTGTTACTTTAGTAATGTCGAGAGTTTTGAGAATTAAGAGGAAGGGTTCTAGAGGTTCCTAGCCTAGTAGGGTGATCTCCTTCCTATGTGCTCAAAGATTAGTTAAGAAGGGGTGTCTTTCTTACTTGGATTTTGTTTACTATATTAGTACGAATATTCCTTGTTTAGAGTCATTACCAATTACTTGTGAGTTCCCGAATGTCTTTCCTACTGATTTCTCAGTTTACCTATAGCTATAGATATAAATTTTGGAATTGACTTAGAGTTGAGTACTAAGATTATTTTCATTATTCCTTATAAGATGGCTCTAGATGAATTAAAGGAATTGAAGATCAATTGAAGAGTTTTTTGACTAAGGGATTCATTCATCCTAATTTGTCTCTTTGGGCTACTCAAGTATTATTTATGAAGAAAAAAGGTGGATCCATTAGTATGTACATCAACTTTCGTAAGTTGAACAAAGTGACCAATAAAAAAGTATCCATTTCTACTAATTTATGATTTTCTTGATTAGTTTTAAGGTTCTATTATGTTCTGTAAGATTTATTTGAGATATATTAACCGTCAATTCAAGATTTAGGAATTGGATATCCCTAAGAAAACTTTCAAGATCCGGTATGGTCATTGTGAGTTATTATTCATGTCTTTGGTTTGACTAATGCTCTGACAATATTTATAAAGTTGATGAATAGAGTATTCTGGCCATAATTTGATTCCCTTGTGATTGTATTCATCAATGATATCTTGGTGTATTTTCAAAGTAAAGTGTTTCATAGTCAGCATTTGAGGATCATTCCTAAGAGATCGAGGGATAAAAATTTGAATGCTAAGTTGTCGAAGTAAGAGTTATTGCTTATTTCAATGACATTCTTGGGACATGTATTCCAAGAAGAATATCATGGCTAATCCAATAAATATTGAAGTAGATAGAGGTTGGTCGATCCCTACTTACACTACCGAGATTTATAGTTTTATGGGACTAGTTGGTTATTATAGGAGTTTCTTAAGGTCTTCTTGTCTATTATTGCTCTATTGGCTATATTGACTCAGAGGAATATGTCTTTTTAGTGGTCCAACACGTGTGAGGAGATCTTAAAAAACTTAAGACTTTGTTGACTTCATCTTCTGTTTTGACCTTACTTGTGGAAGTTGAGGGCCTTATTTTGTATTGACATGCTTCTATAGGTGGATTGGGTGGTGTCTTGATACAGAAAGTGAAAAACATGGCCTATGACTCAAAATAGCTAAAGACTCATAAGAAAAACTACCCTACTCGTGACTTAGATTTGGCAATAGTGATATTTCTATTGAGTTGTGGTGACATTATCTGTATGTAGCTCATTGATGTTTAATAACCATAGGATCCTTTAGTATATTTTTAGCTAGAGGGACTTGAATTTGAGACAGCAGAGATGGTTGGAGATATTGAAGGTGGCATGACCATCTTGTATAATCATGGTAAGGCAATGTCAGTAAAAATCAGTTAGCATGGATATTCATGCCTTGATTCAAGTAGATGAGCGACTATTGTCTAGGGATGTTAGAGTTTAGCTAACAGTCTCATCATGCTATAGATTTGTGATGATGGTGGAGTTCTTGCTTATGTGAAGATTTGATCTTTCTTCATGGGTAAATCAAATAAAGTTAGCTTAAGGATGAAAAATATGTGTCATTTAAGATAAGGTGTTGAAGGGTGAAGCTAAGGAAGAAGTTCTACATGTAGAGAGAGTCTTGATAATTAGGGCTTAGATTTGCATTATGGAGATAGGTGACTTAATTATACTAATCCTAAAAGAGGCCCACAACTCAAGATATTCTATCCATCTAGGAGCGACTAAGATGTACCTTTGAATTGAGGTAACACTACATATGGTGTAGTATGAAGAAGGACATTATAGCGTTTTTAGAAAAGTTTTAAAATTTCCAGTAGGTTAAGTTTGTGTATCAACTATTGGATGGTTAATATCAGAGGATTCCCATTTCTCAATGGAAGTAGGAGAGCACTGCTATGAATTTTATGGTTGGTTAGCCTAAGACCTCAGGAATACTTTTAATATATGGGTGATGGTTGAAAGAATAACCAAGTTCTCATATTTTATCCTAGTTCAAGTACTACATTATTGAGAAGTTAGCCCATATCCACATCAGTTAGATAGTTCATTTGCCTAGGATCTTATATCCATCATCTCTAATCATGGTACTCTATTCATGTCACATTTATGGAGAGAGATGTATCATGGTTTGGGAACTCAGCTAAACATAAGTAAGGAGTCTTATCACTAGGCAAATAGACAATCTGAGTAAACTATTCAGATGTTAGAAGAAATGCTTCAGGTATGTGTGATGGATTTTATTAATCTAAGGGGCCAATTTATTCCCCTATAAAAATTCTATAACAACAGTTACCACTCTAACATTCAAAATGCACCATGAGGCTTTGTATATTAGGAGGTATTCATAATGATGCTTAAGGTTATTTTTGAATTTTCACACTTTCTTGCATCTTAGAGCTTTCTTGTAGCAGCACTAAGTTATTTATGATAATCAAAACCATGGTTGTTACGTTTATTTCATGTTTTAGAGCCTTAACTGTTAAAATCATTGACTTCGGTCAACATTCTGTCAAAATTAGCCCAAAATTGAATTCTGACAATTCCTCTAGCTTTAGAACGTGTATTTTGGTCTGTACAGACCCTTGGTTCATGTCTGGAGGCCTTGGTTGAGATTTTATGTATTTTAGGCAATTTGGAATTCAAAAGTTTGATATTGGTTGACTTTTCGTGATTAGAGCCTCATATTGAAAACTTAAATGAGCTATCACCTCCAGAATGTTGAGTTTAGGTTAGGTTGAGTCATTTGTTTGGGATTTAAGACAACCTGGTTATTTTGAGTACTCGGTTAAAAAGTTTGTATTTTTCACCTAGAGTTGACTTTAGTTAACATTTGTCCAAATGATCTTGGAAGGGAATTTCATCTGTCCCGTTAAGTCTAGAATATTATTTCCATGCAAGTAGAATATTTGGTTTGACTTCAACAATTTCAAACGCATTTCGAGAAATACTTTAAAAGTTGGGTTTTGGCTACTTTTAGTAAGTGCATCAGCTGCTGGTGCAACCATACACTAGTATTCATGATCGTAACATACATGTATGCAATCACGAAGGTGTGTCTCTTTTCTCTACGCAATTGCATCGTGTTCCTCATGCTATGTGAATCCTCCATCCTAAATACTTTGTAATCACGATGTGCACTAACGCAATTGTAAAAGCAAATTTCATCCATATTCGTGATCGTGACATACATCACGTGATCATGAGGTGTAAGTCTTCAGTAGTTTATACCTGGGAATCTAATTTTCACCCATATTTCTTTAACTCATCACTTCTAAACACTCAAAGTCCACCATTTTTTTATTTTAGTGGTTTTGCAGTGATAGTGAATGACATTAGAAACAAATTTCTTTGATTATTCTTCAATTATTGGCAAGTTTTCACTCAAATTTCATAAAAAATTCCCAAAATCTCAAAGTTTTTTCTTCACTTTAATTCATTTATTTTAGCTCATTTCTTGCTCGTCTCAGATTCAAATATTTTCTATGATGTGGGAAACCTTTTAGTACCTTTTTTTTGAAGTTTTGGGTTCGAAGGCCCATTTTGACTCGAATTTTACCCCGGCTATAATTATAGCTTTATGGGTATTATTTGATTCATACTAACATGTAGATTATTATTTTTTGAGTTTCGTGATCATTTGGATTTTTGGGTGCATATTTAGAGTTGTTGGAGTTGTATGGGTTAATTTTTTATGATATTTACAAGCTTATCTTTCAATGACAGGTAGGCTATGGCTTAGTGATCTTAGATTTGGCTTATATGGGAAGTAATTGTAGTAATCAACCATCCTTGGGTTGGGTTTTTCGGTTTGGTAACCTTGACCCATTTAGTTTCTCTAGTCCATTTCTTGGTTATGCTTTGGTGTTGTATTTGCAATTATAGATTACCCTTTGACCCTATGTGATCTTTGTTTACTATACAACATAGAATGTGGGATTATTAGGAATTGTCTGTGAGTCTCGAACATCGACAAGCTAGTTCTAGATTGTTGTAGTATTCTAACTATGTAATGGCAGCAACGCAACACTTGTTTGAGTTATTCTTTGTGGTTCTGCACGACATCATCATAAAAACTGGTTTATGCATTGGATTCTACTATTTTATGGACAAGATCTCAACGTGACTAATTTCAAAACCTTGCATGGTTTTATGGGCCTATATTTAATATTATGAGCCAAAAATAAGTATTTAATAATGATTTTACTAGTTTCTAATTATAATAAGGCTAAGTGAAGATATAACGACTGTTTTGATATACTATTATAATCGGTGATGCTTGAGCATTAGAAAATGATGTGTAATGACCCTCATGGTCATTTATGATAAATACGTGATGTCTTGCATCGTAGAGCATTTCAGCAGTTGCCCC
>JBDJHY010246022.1:0-20326 GCA_039654485.1 Withania somnifera
AAAATTTTCATTCCAGCTCCACGCCTCGACCCCCAGCCCTCACCTCTTAACCCCCAACTCTCCACCCCAAAAAAATTTTAACTAAATTTTTTACCCCACCCCTCTCCCCAGCCTACTTACCTGGATTCCCAGCCCTCACCCACCTCCCCTAGAATTAATTTTTTAAAAATAATATTAATATTTTTTCTCTTACCTAACCCACACCCCTCCACCCACACCAATTACCCTAGCTTATCCCCTTCAAAAAAGAATTATTTTTTGAAAAAGATTTTTTTAATTTTTTTTTCTATTCTCCTCTCACCCCCACCCTCACCTACCCCACCATAATCTCCACCTTGTACCTTACACCTCATTCTTTTCCTCTGCCACCACAATATCTATCACCCAATTCATATTTGTTCTCATTATTTTGAATTAGATATACACAAATAATTTTTAACTTGCGTAATGAACAGAAGAAAATAAATTTAAAATATTTCTAGAAAATATTTTCTCGAAAAACAGTTTCCTCTATACCGAACACACTTTATTAATGACACAATCAATTAGTTAAAGTAATTCTAATTACTTTTCATATACTATTGTTGAAAACTGAAATCTCCTATTACATTTTTATTTCGGATAAGACTCAATTACCATAAAAGTTCCAACGACACATATCTAAATTTCACGACAATTTTTTTGTCCCCCTAATCTATTTTAATGTGTAAATAATACATCCTTTGGTACTGAGATGGCACATAGAGTGTGCATACTCTCTTGAAAGCAACAAAGGATGAAAAAAAAAAGAGAAAATTCTGATCATATTAGGGACATGCCCTTTTTTAATTGGACATATTATAATTAGTGATTACACGTAATTATTAACTTTAAAGTTTATATATATTTGATTATTTTTTTATTTTCTTGTGGTATATTTATTTCTCTCCCCACTTCTAATTTTTATTTTGTTTTTCTATTTCTTTAGTTTCATATAGTTTCAATTTTAATTAATTTTTAAAAAAATGTGTGTATTAACTTTAAAAATAGCCTCTTTTTTTTTTAAAAAAAAGTCTTTATTTTTAACTTTTTTTTAATTTTTTTTTACTTTTATTTGATTTCCTTCAAAATCATTAGTACATATTCGAGATTAACTTACTTTAATACAAGTTATTTTGAATTTAACTTGAAACCAAATAAAAAAGAAAGGAAAATAAATAAAAAAGAATAAACAAAAATAATAGAAAAAATGAAAGCAGATAAAACATGATTTTTTTTAAAATATGTGTATTTAAAAAAATAAATACAAGTAAAATAAAGTATTGCGTGTATTAACGAGTTTAAAATACTACGCCAAAAAGAAAACAAGAAGAAAAAGCCTTTTTTCTTCTGAAAATAAAATTTAAATTGAAAAAAAAAAAACACTTGTTGGCATGCAGATCACTGCACATCATTTATCCGGATAATGGTGTCATCTAGCCCCCTATATGCATGTTAACAGGCCTAAAAAGGCCTGGAAATGACCATAGGAAGAACACATGAATTTGGCAGTGGGGTCAATATTAAAAAACACAAAAATACAAAAAAAATGAGTTTAGGAGTGTAATAGGACCCTTATAAAGTCTAGTTGTATCGCTAATATTTTGGTTATAGTTTAGAATAGTAATTGTGCCTTATTTCTATTCTTATTTTAGTTATTATACGAATAACTATGGCCAATCTTTATGATTAAGTAACTTTTATTCTTGTTATGTTTTTGTGCTTTTTATTTATTAAGAAGACTAGGATTGGAAGACCATTATGTTTTGATTGTCATATTTTTTTTTTAAAAATGAACAAAAGTTACAAAAGTGTTCTGTGAATCAATTAGATCAACTACTTATCAGGGTATCCCCGATCTAGTAACCATGTTTTTTCAAAAGATTTTTGAGATATTTATGGGCAAAGGGGAGACCAAAATAGAAAGTTCTCTCGATGCATTTTAGCAGGTTCATTAATGCGCATTTCCTGAAAATTCCACCATGGGACGTTGAAAATACTCAGGGAAAGGGCATAGTACGACAGGGAAACTATCACTTCGGATCAAGAAAGGGATTGTAGACTATCAACTCTCACTTTTGGGAGTTTTTTACCAGCTAAGTTCCAGTCAATTGAAGAAATAGGTGATGAGTACAAAATGGACAAACTTTCAAACATCTATTCAGCTAGAACCATATAGTGGAACGAAGGGAGGTTCTCAATAGAAGATGCACAGATTATACTTCTCAGATGTGGAAACTTCAACTCATCTTGCACCAAAGGAACAAAGGAGCACCGGTCTAATAGAACAGTGCAACATGGTAAGGAACTAACCTATATATAGCGCTAAAAATGAGTGCAAATGTGTACAAATTGTAGAAAAAGATCTAAAGGGGTTGAAGATGTATTGGAATAATGCACTAAAGGGGTTGAAGATGTATTGGAATAATGCACTAATAGGCTTTGAGGTAGTGGACGCACAATATCTATAAATAATGGAATAGTATGCGAAGACTAAGGGAAGGATGTTGGGACACCTGATATATTTGTACATGATGAGGTCTATTTTATGTTTAGATTTGATACTTAGGAGGATTGTGAAAAGGTGTTGCTAGAGGGACCTTACACTTTCTGAAATAATCCTATGATGTTGCACGGATAAGAGCTCAATTTTTGAGTTCAATCTAGATAGTATAACCACCATACCCCTCCGGGTTACCTTTCCTAGTCTTCCAGTAGGTTATTGGTCAAGTGAGGCCTTGTAAAAGTTTCTAAAGCAATTGGGAAGCCCCTATACAATATACACTAATAAATGTTCACTAGCTATGTCAAATATTTCATATGCTAGGATTCTTGTTGAACCTGATCTAACTCAGCCTCTGGTGGACACTGTGGACATATCAAATCTATATGGAGACTTCAAAAATCTGTTGAATATGAAAGAAGGCCAAGCTAATGCTATGGCTGGATAAATTTGTCATATTAAAGAAATTTGTTGGAACAAAGTGGAGAAAAGGAAGAATATAATGCAGTTCCAAGAGGTGAAGAAGACAAAAAAGAGGAAGAATAAGAGGAAACCAAAGCATATAGTCCAAGACTGGAGAGAAGAAGGGGTGGATACATAGGTGGAGGCTATACTAAATTAGAATGAAAAGGGAAAAGAAGTCATGCTAGAGGATAAGCTTGGTACCAACTACTAGATCACCATCAGGAGATAGTGGTCAATCTATTACGAAGGTCCTTTGCTAAAAACAACTTCAGTAGCTTAGCTGAGGTTAGTAGACTCAAGGCAGGTGACCCTATGGGTCTTCACACACCATCATAGTCTCAACATGGAAAATGAGAGGTTGAATCATCCCTCAAAACGTAATGAGCTTAAAATCTTTCCCCTGAAGAATAAGGAGGACTTTATGGGAGTACTGAAAACAAGAGTAAGAGATAATAAAGACCAACGTGTGCTAGGTAAGCTTGGATCAGAATGGAAGAAGTGCTGTAACTACCCTATGGATGTAAATGGTAGGATATGGCTATTGTGTAGGAACTCATATCAGATCTAAGTGCTTAAAGTTCAGGAACAGTTTATGCAATGTAGGGTGGATGACTCAGCTGGATCTTTCAAAGTCTTCCTTATTGTGGTATATGGGGAAGAATCAACAAATACAGCGGAGCTATGGCAACAATTTATGGTGATTGGAAAAACTATGCAAGGGTGTTAGTTAATGGGAGTAGACTCACCAATGTCCTGAATGCTGATGATAGATTGGGATCCCCAATGTTGCTAGCTGAAACTAAATTATTCCAACAATGTCGTGATAATCTCCTATCAGCACTAAGAGCTAAAGGGAGTCACTACACTTTCTACAACAAGCATCAGGCATATAGTAGTGTGTATTCCAATATTGACTAGGATTTTGGGAAATTAGAGTGGATGGACAACTATAGTCATGTAGAGGCTGAGTATCAGCTATCTGGAGAGTCAGACTACTCCCCTATTCTTATAAAGATAGGACCCTAACCCTACAAAACCCCAAAGCTCTTTAAACTATTCAAAACAGTCCTAAACAACCTAGAATTTGATGGAATGCTCAAGAAAGTGCGGGATATAGGCATATATGGACCACTTATGAAAAAATTAAAGGTTGTAAACGGTGGTTGAAGAGATTAAATACATACATGGCTTCATATCATCAAAACTAACATAGGCTAGACAAGGTCTGGAAAGAGCAAAAAACTTGTTTCTTGCAATTTCAATAAGTCAGTAACTAGTTAACCAAGAGAAACATTGGCTGGAGGAGATTAAAAGTGGAATGATGTTGAGGAATAGGTTCTTAGACATAAGGCAAAGGTAAACTAGATTAATGGTGGGGATAATAAAATTGGGTTCTTTCATGCTCAGGTGAATATAAGAACAGCTAGGAATACTATCATATATGTATACGACTCAGCTGGAAGGAGAAACCTATGTATTTTAATGGAGATCTGGTTGCAGCTAGAGGCCAAATCCATAGGTTTCTTCTCCAACCTGATGAGTGCTTGTGCTGAAACTCTCCCATGTCCTATGGCAGAAGCAATAAGAAAGGGACCATGTTTATGTTATCATTAGAAATGTAGACTTTTCAACAAGTAATAGATTAGGAGATAATTGCAGCTATTAAGGGTATGCCTAGTGATAAAGCACCATAAGTTGATGAATTTCCTATTCAGTTCTTTACTCAACTGTGGTCATTTCTAGAAAAAGAGGTTAATAGTACTATTCTTGAGTTCTTCCACACTAGAAATATGTTGAAGGCAGTGAGTTGTACAACAATCACACTTGTTCCAAAGGTCCCTAATCCAGCACAAGTAAAATATTGAAGTCCAATTGCATGTCGTACAATAGTGTAAAAGATTTTTAAAAATCTTGAAAAATAGACTAAAGGCTGTAATAGGATATCCGGTGAGTCCTTCTCAAACTTCACTTATAGAGGGGATGAGTATAATTGATAATGTGTTATTTAGTCATGATTTCTTGAAGTGGTATTAGGAAGGGAACGTCTCCTAGATGTTTCATGAAAGTAGATTTGAGGGAAAGCATATGACTCTATTGAATGGGGGGTTTGTCATGCTTCGAGTCTGCATCCTGAACACGACAAGGAATCAATAACCACCAGATGGATCAGAAGTACCCTTGGATCTAGCATTCATCTACTCACACAAACACCAGAAGAAAGGAAATATAAAGCAGTGATAGGCATCTCACATGAATCAAGTTATAATAATAATGAAGGAATACTGAATCCAAATCAAAATACTACAACTCCATTGAAAATCCACTATTTAGGTTGAATAACTTAGTATCTAGGACAAGTATGTAACTAGTTGTAACAATATCTATCAAGTCTAAGCACTACTAAAGCCAGATAAACTGTGAAGGAAGTTGGCCCTTGAATAATGAGGACTCACTAAAAGTAGAGATTGAATACAAGATCTGGTCAACGTAAGCGTGCGGATGGATGACCGAATTTTCATGGTAAAAACATGAAAATATAGAGTATGAATTAGTACTTTGGAATGTACTAAACATGCAGGAATGGAACATGAAACAACATATATATGATCAAACTGAAATAAGACATGAAATAACTATGCCATACATGAACAGTCTGACTCTAATCCACAACATCAAGATAGCAAAACTAGAAAAGTTTGAAAAATATAACAGAAACTTAAACTTTCAAGAGTATAAATAAGAATCAAGTAAAACATCACAAAACTCATTAGTTTTAACCAAGAAATTAAACACTAAATTAACACCTTCTCAACACTGACTGACAGCTGAATAAGGATGGGAGCCTCTATAACTGACAGTAAACCATATGAATAGACATAGAGTATTGCCTACGTCCCGGTTGATAGATATACTATACCCTACAAAATTATAGGACCTGGTCATCTACCTAGTGGATCTACTAAGCCTCATATCTAGCCTAATTAAGCTATCATATCCTACAATGAGACATAATTTATGGGATAGGGGGTTCTTAAATTGGAATCTGCTCAATGATAATACTACTTCCAACAAACTGAAACTATATCTGCTCCCCGTCTTGACCTTGACCAGTGGAAAATGTTTAAATAGCCAACTATATAAGCGAAAACTCTGTCTTAGCCTCTTGGGAAAAATAGTTGTTTCGACACTTTTGTCATTGTTCATGTCATAAATATATTCTTATTGGGCCTATAATTCAGGCAAAGTACAACATCTCCTTAAAATCATTGATTTGAACTAGGCTTAAACCAGTAAAAATCTAAAATACAATAACTTCATGAAAATCTGACAATTTCTATAAACAGACTTAGACCCTACAAGACTGACAATATATACATACTGACCCTGATTTCTGACTTTATTTAATGTTTATTGCAGATAAAGATTTAATCATCAGTTTAATATCATGAGACTTGACTCCAATTATCAGGAATATTCCATATTTATGAAATATCATGTCAATAATATATAAATTCAGAAATAACTAAAAGAATTATGCTAAACGAGTAATCTCATAATAATATAAGGATTGGGGGTGTGTCTCAATATCTGCAACTTCTAACTCAACTAAAACTTAAAGATTTGGACATAAGGGGGAATACAACTCTTGTTGAAAGTCCTACATACCTAATTGAAGATTTAGCACTAAGTTCTTGCTAAAGTTTTTGAGCAATTAGAGAATCCTAAGTTGGTCTAAGATAGAAAAATTAAGATTTATGTCTGAGTCTCAAAGAATAAGAGAATATATAGGGTTTGGGTATTTATAATAACCCCCAAACAAACTAAAACGACACAGAATTTGAAGTAAAAAGACTTTGGAAAATTTTCAAAATGTCTTTATAAGAACTAATTTGTAAAACTTTTGTAGGACACCACGAGCCGACGTACGACTCGTGTAGTCCATCCCACAACTCGTGACTCTAGTCAAGGCATTAAGGTTTGGTTAGTAAAATTGGCTAGATTCCACAGGTTCATACTACGAGTCTTGGTTTTCACTTCACGACTTATGAATTGACTTGTGGCCTGGGGATTAGACTTGATGGTTTTTAGGATTGGGATACCACGAGTCATTGTAAGTCTCGTGGTTTCCATCTCATGAGTTTTCATATGACTCATGGGAACCTGGTATGGAATGTCATCCTACATTTAGGCTTCCCTGCAAGTTGATAGTATGACAAGTGGAATGAATTCCATGAATCGTGACCCAACTCATGGTCACCTGGGACTGGATTTTAAAATTTATTGAGATAAGTTTAGGTTTTCTAGGCTTGAATCAATTATAGGTTATTACAGTAGATACTTTTTGAGATCATTCATCCTCGAATGATGACTTAAGCTAAGACTGGAGTGAATTTGACCACTGAAACTAACTAACTGAGTACCGAGCTAATAATGAACATGAATCTATTGATCTCTCTTAACCAAATAATCATGAGTGAGCAACTAATTAAGGTGGGCTGAATGTGAACTCAACAAATAAGCATAAATGCAATCAATGGGACTTATGAAACTCTATCATGCAACATGAAACTGATAAGGAAAAATGGCTAAATTTAGAGGATAGTTACCTCAGATTGAGTTGGTACCAAGAAGAAACAAGTGTGGCCATATATTCATCATATTTGTGTCTACTTCCCGTGTAGCTCCCTCAATTGACTAGTTTTTCCATAGGATTTTGACTGGTGGAACTTCCTTTTTCCCAAGGCAGCAAACTTGAGGGTCTAGGATCTAAACTGGGAGATCTACATAGTTCAAGTTGTATCAAATATTGATGCTCTCTAATGGAACTACCAAAAATGGATCTCTTTATGCACTTCCTCAACAAGGATACGTGGAAGGCTAGATGAATTGCTGCCAAATCTGCTTGAAGGTCTACGTTATAGGTTATATTACAAAACCTCCTCAAGATCTAATATGGAAAAATATAGAGGGGACTAAGCTTCCCCTTCTTCCCAAACCTCATAAATCCCTTCATAATATACAGATTCATAAATACCCAATCATCAAATCAAATTCCATTTCCTCTTTTTCTATTTGTATAAGACTTCTACTTTCTTTAAGTTGTCCTTTATCTATATATGATGATTTGAATTTTCTGAGTCACATCATGAACTAAATCTTGACATAGCTACACCTCTCTCATATAAAATCCACAAATGAGGATATCGGAGCACTAGAGTGATGGTAGTTGTTGTATTCAAACTCTATCAAAGGCAATGGTCATCCCTACTACCCTTGAGATTGATTGCATACATCCTCAACATATCCTATAGGGTCTGAATGGTCCTCTCAGCCTGACCATTTGTTTATGGGTAGAGTTCTAAGCTAAGGTAAACCTACGTACCAAGACCCTTATAAAATGGCTCTAAAACTGAGAGGTAAACTTTATACCTCGATCTAAAGTACTACACAAAGGAACTGCATACACCCTCACAATCTGTTGAAGATAGATCCTCCAATCTTCCTCAGTCGAATAACTGGTATGAACTGGTAGGAAGTGGTATGACTTAGTCATTTGGTCTACTATCAACTATATAAAATTATGTTGGCTTTGGGTGTGAGGTAAAGTAGTGATGAAACCCATATTTATCGGTTCTCACTTTCAGGATGAAATCTCAGAGTTCTACAACTCACTTGGTGGTATCTGATGTGCAACCTTTACTTGTTGATTGTTGGATACTTAGCCACAAACTCATCTATGTACCTTTTCATCCTATTCCGCCAATAGATCTCTCTAAAGTCTCTATACATCTTAGAATCCCAGGGTGGATGGAATACCTAAAACTATGAGCCTTGAACAAATATTCTTTCTTAACCCATTTATATTTGGAACACTCAAATGACCCTAATATCACAGCATATTACCTAAGGTATAACTACATCACTATCTTGCATATCCTTCACCTTAACGACTAAGAATGATTCAGAAGCATTCTGAACCAACATACCCCTCCTCATCAGCATTAACCAACTTGACTCACAAATGTGTAAGCCTATACACCTCTCTATCTAACTCAATCTTACTTTTATCAATATGGGTCACACCACCCATGTAAAATCTACTAAGGGAATTATCCACTACATTTTCCTTTCTCGGATTATACATCACACTTATGTTGTAGTTTTTCAATAACTCCAACCAACTTCTCTGATGAAGATTCAGATCCTTCTAGATAAACACATGCTATAAGCTCTTATGATTAGTAAACACATCTACATGCACCCCATAAAGATAATGCCTCTAAATTTTCAAGGCAAAACAACAGATTCCATCTCAAGATCACGAGTAGGGTAATTCTTCTTATGAACCTTAAGTTGTCTAGAGAAATAAGATACAAACTTGCCATTATACATAAACACACCCAAGTCCAACCCAACAAGCATCACAATATACCACAAACTCGTTTACACCCTCTGAAAAGGTCAACACCAAAGCTGAAGTCAACTTAGTTTTCAACTCCTAAAAAATTTTCTCTCACTGATCATACTATTCAAACTTAGCCATTTTGTGAGTCAACTGGGTCAAATACATCTGTGGGAAAGAACCCCTAAAAATATTTGCAGTAGTAACCAGCTAAACCCAAAAAGCTATGTATATATGATAGATAGGTAGTTCCAGGTCAGTCTGTGACAACGTTAATATTTTGCAAATGTACTCGAATCCCCTCATCGAAAACAACATAATGAAGAAGGCAATTGACAGTACCCAAAACTCACACATAGAGAATTTTCATAAAGCTGACGATTTCTATGATTCTTAAGGACAATACTAAGATAATTTCCATGCTCATCCTACCTTATGGAATACACAATAATGTTATCAATGAAGACTATCACAAATAAGTCCAACTACTGCTTGAAAACCCTGTTCATGAGGTCCATGAAAGTTGCGGGAATATTATTCAAATTGAAGGACATGACCATGAACTCAAAATGACCATTACAAGTTCTAAAAGTTGTCTTAGGAATATCACCCTCCATAGCCTAAGTTGATTGTAGCCTTAACTGATATTAATTTTAGAAAAGTGACTAGTACCTTGAAGTTGATCGAATAAATCATCAATCCTAGGGATAGGATATTTTTTCTTAATTGTGAATTTGTACAGCTAACAATGGTCTATGCACAACCTAAGGGAACCATCTTTATTTCGCATGAATAAAACAAGATTACCCCGAGGAGACATACTGGGATAGATGAATCCCTTATCTACAAGGTCTGCCAACTTACCCTTTAACTTTGTATGTTCTGTAGGATCCATTTTATATGGTTGAATATATATAGGATGAATGCCTAGAATGAGGTCTGTTCCGAAGTCTATCTCTTTTGAAACTCCTTCAAAACAGGAATCAACTGACGATTGGAGGTGTTAGAGTTAGATTCCTCAAACCTGACCAAGTGGTAGATATATCCTTAAAGATTATCTTTCGGTCCTATAAGTAAGAAATAAACCTACTCTTCAGAACTGCTACACTGCCCTCCTACTCAAGGACTAGCTCATCGAAAAACAAAAAAATGAAAACTCTAGTCTTATTGTCAACTGTCATATAGCATCAATAAATATACTCCATGCCAAGGATGACATCAAAAGCTACCATGCCTAACTCACTAAGACCAGATGGAACAACTTTATTAAGGATTACTATTGGAAAACTCTAATAGACACTTTTGACTTTGATAGATTCACCAGCTAGCATGGAGACAGACAAAGGCTCATATAAAATAGTGATAGATATATCACATGAATCAAATAACAATAATAATTAAAGAATAATGAATCTGAATCAAAATACTAAAACTTCTTCTAAATAATATCTATTGATTCTAAGAACTTATGAATCAAGATAAACTTTCAAGAAAGATGGGCCTCAAACTATGAGGACTCATCAAAGGTTGTGTCGGAATGCAAGATCTAGTCAATAGTGAGCGTATAGATGGCTAGACAAATCTACATGGTAAAAGCACGTAGACATAAAATATGCATTAGTACATGGAATATACTGAGTATGAAAGAATAGAAAATGCAATATATATATATATATATATATATATATGAAATAACTATACCATGCATGAATATGTTTGACTCTTATCAACAACACCAAGATAGAAAAACTATGCAAGTCTAATAAATATAACCAAAACTTCAACTTTGAAGAGTATAAATAAAACTCAAGTAAAATATATGAAAGCTTGTTAGTTTTAACCAAGCAATTAAACACCAAGTTGAAACAATCTCAACACTGACTAACAGCTGAACAAGGATGGGAGCCTTTATAATCAAAAGTAAATCATGGCAGACATGGAGTATAGCCTGCATTCCGGATGATGGGTGTACTATACCCTTACAAAGTACAAGACATGATTATCTAGCTAGTGGATCTACTAATCTTACACCTATACTAATTAGGCTATTATATCCTACTCCTACGTAGTTTATGGGATAGGGTTCTCAAACGTGAATCTACTCGGTGTTAATACTACTCTTGAAAAACTGAAGCTACATCTACTCTTGATCCTAACCTTGACCAGTGGAAAATATTTAAGTATCTAATTGACCAAGTGAAAATTCTGTCTTAGCCTTTTGGGAAAAATGGTTGTCTAATTGACATTGCTCTCATTCTTCAAGTTTTAGATACATTTTAGGCCTATAATTCATGAAACTGCAATATCTCTTTAAAATTGTTGACTTTGAACCACTATAAAGATTAAATAATAATAAATTCATGAAAATTTGATAATTTTTATAAACAGACTTAGAATCTGTAAGATTGACATAATATACATGTTCACCCTGAATTTGAAGTTTATTCAATATTTATGGCATATAAAAACTTTACTCATTGATTCAATATCATGAGAATTGACTCCAACTATAAAAAAATATTCCATCTTTATGGAATATCATGTCAAAATATGCAAATTCAGCAATAACCAACAAGAATTATGCCAAAAGAGCAACATTATTATAATATAAGAATTGGGGATTTATCTCTAACATTTACAACTTCTAACTAAATTGAAACTTAAATATTTGGACACAAGGGTGGAAGGTAACCCTTGCTAAAAGTCCTACATAGATGATGAAAGCCTTAGCACCGAGTTCTTACTGACGTTTTTAAGCAATTAGAGAACCCTAGGTCGGTATTTGAGGAAAGAATCAAGGTTTTCTATCTATGTCTCAAAGAATGATAGGAATTATAGGGTTTGGGTATTTATAATAACCCATAGGAAAGCTAAAATTACACATCATTGATGTAACAAAACTTGTCAAATTACAAGAAATTCCTTGTAAAAAGTGATTTACAAAGCTGTGCAGGGCACCACGAGTGAACCTACGACTCGTGGAGCACATCCCATGATTCATGACTTGAGCCATGATACTAAGGTTTGGTTATTGGAATTTGGATAGCTATCGGCAGTTTCACACAATGATTTGTGGTTCCACTTCATGACTTGTGAAGTTACTCATGACCTGGGGATCAGACTTGATGATTTTTAGGACTGGATATGACGCGTCACAGTACGACTCATGGTTTCCATTTCATGGACGTGGTATGGTTCGTGGGCAGCTGGACTAAAATTTCATCCTTTTTCCATGCTTCTACACGAGTTGATAGTATGACTCGTGAAACGAGTTCTAAGAGTCGTGACTGTTATGATCACCATGAACTGTATTTTAATTTTTTTTAATCTAAATTTAGGTTCACAAAGGACTGTATTTTAAAAAATTTTGATCTAAATTTAGGTTTTCTAGGCCCGATATAAGTATAGGGCACTTTCGGTCTTTTGAGAAAATGTTAGCTGATCTAGGATTTCTTTGTAGGTGTATTCAACAGGCTATGGAAAATATTATCTCTATGACTTACTCCCTAGTAATGTATGGTGGACTAAAAAATCCTTTTGAGGGAAATAGAGGCATAAAACGGGGAGAACCTATTTTTCCTTACCTATTTGTCATTGCTATGACATATCTGCAAAAGGAATCGACTGAAACAATGCATAAAAAGGCATTCAAATACCACGTAAGATGCAAAAAATTAGGGTGATGCATATCTATTTTGTAGGTAATTTACTTCCTTTATACAAGAAAGAAACTTAGTCCATTCTCCTTATGCAAGAAACATCCAACAAATTTTCAATTTCCTTATGACTTAGGCAAATAAGGAGAAGTGCCAAATCTACCTAGTAGAAATCACTAAAAATAGGAAATATGAAGTACGTATGTGGAAGGAGAGTGTTATTTGGACATTTTCATGGACCAGATAAAATGTTAGCTCATGGAAATCTTTGGTATCCTAGAAAAATTTATGTAGAAAAAAGCAGCTGGAGGACTAAATATTAGAAACCTAAGCTATTGGAATTATGTCGCTATACTAAAACTTCTTTGATATATCACTAAAGAGAAGGGGTTTCTATGGATAAAGTGGTTACTTATCTACTATATGAAAGGAAAGACTGCAGAAGAGTGCCTTATACTTGTAAATACAACCTGGGTGATTAGGAAGATTTTGGAAGCAAGGAAACATGCGATGGAGGCTTTAAACCTACAAGGAGATTTGAGGATCATACTGAATAAGATCGTGACAAAGGTAGATACTTAATCAAAAGAATGTAACTCATCCTAAGACCAAAGTTACATAAGGTTCTATGGAAAAGTATAGCCCCGCAACCACATGTCCATCCTAGAAATAAGTTCATACTATGATTGACAGTTTAGAAAAAATGGCAATAGTTGATAGATTGTAGAAGTTTGGAATTCAGCTCCTTATGAAGTGTTTGTTATACATAAATGCAATAGAAACTTTGCATCTATATTTGACTACACAATAATTAAAGAGTTTTGGAGAAGATTGCTAGCTTGGATAGGAATTAGAAGAACCACAGAATAGTGGCAGAGGGAACTAATATGATTGCAAGAGGAAAGTCAGTTAGAGATGCAATAAGTAGTTGTATGTTTGGATTAATTGTGGATACCATTAGGAGAAAAATAAACATGATTAGATTTTAAGAGGAGAAGTACCGAGTGACAGAATGTTCAAAGAGATAGAATGTCACATACATATCAAGGGAAGGAAGCTCATGAAATGACAAGCAATCCTTAGCAGTATGAAGGGAGTACCTTGATAATCTGGATGCAGTATTTCTATTGTAATTTATGTATCTTTGTAGAGACAAGAGGAGATATCTATTTGTAAGCCTTTATTTTAGTTTATTAAGTCATGTAATAGCTTAGGAGTCAATAGGATAGTGAAGTAGAGGCTTATGTTAAGCGGATTAACCACACTAGAAGGGGTGGTTGAATGGTGTGGTTGCTTTTTCGAGCTTTTTTGGTTTGTACAAGAGAGTGAGTAAAACAAAACAATGAACACAAATGATATATAGTGGTTCGACTAAACACTTTCCTATATCCACTACCTAATTTCTTCAACTTAGGCTTTTCAACTATAACAATAACTCTTACAAATTACTTTCAAGACAAGTGAGAACTTTTTATAATTTCTTAATTTTTGGTTCAAGAACAACCTTCTTTCACAAGTTGGAAACTAACTCTAAGTTTCCCAACTTTTTAACTCTCACAAAATATGTGTATAACTCAAAATAAAGTGTCAAAACAAGAGGTACAAAGATTGAAAATATACAATAAAGAACAAAAACTTTGTACTTTGAGAGGATGAGTGTTGTAAGCTTTGATTTTTAGAGAATGATAATATAAAATATTGTGTAGTATTTAAAGCTGATGATGTTTCATCCTTGAGGTGTATTTATACTTGTCCAGGCTGATATAGCCATTGTGAAGGCAATTCTAGCCGTTGGGACACAATGAATGCTGCAATAAATACACCTGTTAGGTCGATTGGTCGACCAGTAAGGAGCCTTGGTTGACTAAGACCTCATTTTGGTCGACTAACATCCTGTGTTTGGTCGACTAACTTAGTTTCCATTGGTCGACCAATTTCAGTGTTTGGTCGACTAATGGCCTTCTGTTTCTTTACAAATACTCCACTTTGAGTAGTCGGAATACCTCAAAATGAGTCCTTGAAGTTCCAAAGTGATTTCTTAACGTAAGATCACTTTCATGAATACGTCATTGTATTTGTAAGAGCTTCATTAATATTGAATCTTTAACTTAACGTTTTAGTCATCAATCAAAACATAAGAGGACATTTTTGTGAACCACCCTTGGTCCAACAAAAGCCATGTGGGGAAAATAATCAGTTGAGAAAGCTACGTCAAAAGAAGAGGAAGATATGGTGAGTAGATACCCACACTTTTTTCCTTCTAGTTCAGCTCAGTTTGAGGTAATTAACCTCTCCATTCATCTATTGTTGCTTTGTCAGTTGCATGTTGCATATAGAATTGCATTAGTTCCATAGAGTAAATTCATGTTTTGTTTCATGAGTTCATGGTAGATAAGTCCAGTTCTGTAAAAGTATCATGCTAGTTCAATTCACATCAATTGGTCGCTTCTTCATAGTTAGTTCAGCCTAGTTAGGTCAGTTTATATCATATCTATGACCAGTTCAGCCAGTTAGTTAGTCTTAGTAGTCCAATCCACTCCTGTTTTAGTTTAGACTTCATTCGAGGATGAATGATCTCAAAGGGAGATCTTGTAACACCTCATGCTTGGATCAGGATTAAAAAACTCAACTCAGCTAAAAAACTTTGCTAGTGTAGTCCCAGGCGACCACAAGTGGGGTTACAACTCATGGAATGGGTTCCTACTGACACTTGTAGTACCTACTAACATGAAGTTTGAAATGTTGTATAGGTACCCACGAGTTAAGGTAGGAATCAATATATGGAAACCATGAGGTGTATTATCATGGTACCATTTGGCAGAAGACATTTTTAAGGCCAGTTCCCACAGTCACTTCACGAGTCGTGAAATGACATACCATAACTCATGGTATAGTCTCATGGGGTGATTGTAAAATTATAGGAATTCATCTTTAGTACCATAAGTCGATTTACGTTGATGGTACAATTCTAGGAAGTCATCTTTAGTACCATGAGTCGAGTTGCATTCCATGAGTCGTACCACGACTCGTTATATGTTGTGATGACATTCCAGATCAGAAATTTAAAGGATGTTTTCAAAATTTTGCTAGTTTTTCCCTGTTAGTCTAATGTCGTTGAGGCTTACTTAGGGGTTGTTATAAATACCCAAAAACCTATAATTTCTATTATTTTCACAAGTCTCAAATAAAAGCCTTAAAGTTTTCTCTCATACATAGAGTTTCTTTAAGATTTCTCAAGAACTTCATCAAAAATTCAATCTAAAGGCCTCCATCAGGTATATAGGGTAATAAAAAAGGGTTCCCTTTCACCCTTGTTCCCAAACCCCTAAGTTTAAGTTGAGTTAATAGTTGATAATGTTGAGATATATTCCCAAATCCCTATATTATGTTGAAATTATCCTTTTTACGTAGTGTTTGTTGGTTATAGCTGAAATTGCATATGTTAGTATTATATTCCATAATAATTGCATAATCCTAACGAATAGGTTTAGTTTTGATGATAATGAGTTCATGAGTTGAGTTCATATAGATAGGGTGAGATTTGAAAGTCAGTATGCATATTTTGTTAGTCTTGCAGAGTCAAAGCCTGTGTAATACTTATGGACATATTTTCATAAAAAAAATAATATTTTGATTTTAAAAAAATCTAAGCCTTATTTAGCATCAGTTTTTTAAAAGAGATGTTTTAGTGTTTCCTAATTTATATGACAAGTCAGATTTAGCTAAAAGCTTGAAAGAAGAGAACAATGTCAATTAGACAACTTATAGAGGCTAAAACAAGTTTACTTGGTCAATTGGTAACCTAAATTACTTTCCATTGATCAAGATAAGGAGCAGAGTAGTTTTAGTTTTTGGGAACAGTATTAGCATCAACCAGATTCGACATGGCCACTATCTTATAAACTGTGTTCCACCGTAGATTTTGATGGCCTAATTAAGCTAGAGATGGGTCTTAGTAGATCCACTAGGTAGATAATAAGGTTATACTCTTTTGGAAGGATATAGTGCACCCATCACCCGAGAAGCAGGCTAAACTCCATATCTACTCACATGGTTTACTGTTGGTTAAAAGGCTTCCACTGTGTTCTATTTTTAGTCACTTTTGAGAAGTTTTAACTTAGTGTCTAAATTGTTTTGTTAAAACTAATAATATTTGAGATATTTACTTGAGTTTATTTACTTAGTGTTAGTTTTGAAATTTCCCATATTTCACATTGTTGCTTATTAATGTTGAGAGTCAAGGTCAGACCTATTCATACATTGTATTGTTGGTCATATCTTATTAATATTAAGCATATTGATATAGCATGTTTATGTTACCTTTATGCATACTCAATACATCCTAGACACATATTCTGTCTTGCATGCTTTTACCATGTAGATTCGGCTAGTCATCTATGTGTACTCGGCTAACCAAATTTATAGATTCTGATTCACACTAGTTTTGGTGAGTCCTCATGGTTCGAGGTCCATCTTCTTGGGATTTTATTCTTTTTTTAGTAATAGCTAACAAGCCCAATATTTATTTCATTTGATTCTAAAGCTAGCTAGGTTCTGTTCTAGCAGGTTAGATTATTCAACTTTATTTTCAAAAAGACCTTAGTATTGAGATTCATTTATAGTATTTCTTTCATTATAATATTATTTCATTCATGTGATATACCTTACGTCCGATGGTGTATGATGTGAATAAATGTATGCTAGAACCAAGGGTATTTTTAGGCCACTTGGTGGCTATTGATGCCTTATTGTGTCTAGGGGGAGAGGTTGGAGTGTAACACATTTATAATAAAGAACACAAAACTTAAAAGTGAAAAAATTCGTTATATTGATACTTTCCACTAAATATGTAATTTAGGATAATAACTAATTTTATATTTTAATGTCAAGGTTGTGCAAACTCTATGATAAAATACAAACTTTCTTTATTCCTTAAGAGTTGGTTATGAAGATAATTAATATAATGAGTAAGAATAAATAGTAAATCAATTGGAAAAAGTAGTAAGAAGATCTTATTCAATTGTGCACTATAAATTGGCGTGCAATCCAACTAGAAAGGCAAATGTTTCCTTACTTGTTACAAAGTGTGATCTTATACAATAGTGATGAGATAAATTGAATTCCGTATAAGTGAGGTAGAGAGAAATTTTATAGTTTAATCCCAAATAATGTCTTCTATGTATTCAATACCTCGTAATGATCAAAATTTGCACGTCAAAGCAATTATATACATGGGTGTGTAACTATTAAAGTGAATTTTGAATTCTCCAAATCAAATAGTTGGCAAAACTTATTGTTACTGATCACATAAATCTTAACGGTCACCTTGACATAAACATATATATATATATATATATTAAGTAAAAGGATCAATATACTCCCTAAACTATCAGAAATAATTCATATATATCCTTCTTCATACTTTTGGCCTTTTTAGCCCCTACTGTTAATGTTGGGATATTTTATACCCTTCATTAATGAAATACCACGTGTCACCTCCTCTTTCATTAGACCCATTTTATTAATAAAAAACCTCCATAAACCCTAAACCAATCCATACCGATCCAAGACCCAATTTTTCTTTTCCCTCTTCTTTTCTCAACATCCATCAATTGCAACCTCCTTTGAAAAAATTCCATCTCCAACCAAACCTCCCTTTTCCGACGAACACAAACTTCCAACCTCCATGAACTTCATCACCCTATATATCCTTGCATCCAACCATTCTCACTATCTTATCAACTCTTCAAAACCTTTTTTTTACTATTTTTTATTCAAAAAATCTCTGAGAGGTAGAATCATTGTCTAATAATTGACGGGGTGATAGATTTGAGGAGGGAGAGAACAGAAGCCACTACTAGTGTATACTCCTTCTTCACCTTCACCACCATCACCTCCTCAATCACCTGCTGTCACGGCCCTCCCCAGGAACCACTTGCAAATTATTTTCCGCTTTAACTTTACCACGTGGCATCCCATAGGAATCCCTCCACTGGCCCCCGCTCATGGTTTTGTCCCCTGGTCCGACCACACAGGCAGGCCCAAAGGCGCCTCACAAGGGAAAGGTATCCATGCACCTTATTAGGCACACTTCGTTCCCCTTTCCAGCTGATGTAGGAGAAGGTACTTTACACATTTACTTTTTGTTTCCATTATTATTTGCCTTATTGCTATTATTGTACTGATACTCTGGTATATTTACTATTTGGACTGGTTATTGGCACTAAAGGACTGGGCCCTCATTTTGTTAATGGAACTGATAGGGGGTGTCTTCCCGAGGTTGATACTGTTCTACTTTGATTTCATGCACCCATGTGTATTTCGTTAGTATGGTGGGTGCTCATGGGGCTTAAGAGGACAGTTACGGTGGGTTTTGCTGTGCTATTTGTGTTTATCGGTGGGATGGAGTGCTAGATAGGTTTTTCTATGCTGATTGTACTTACCGGTGGTATGGGACGCTGGGTAGGTTTTTGTGTGTTTACGTTCTATTCCTTATTTAGCAACATCGCTCTATTTGATCCTTATTCATGGTTCATGCGTATATGGTATCATGTTTAGTGGGGTTTGATTGAGTTGGAGCACAGGTATGTTTCCTTACTTCATTTCAGATATTGTCTCTGTAGACTGCATCTACCATGTTTAGTTCCTATAGATCTACTATGGAACATTCAATATCTTACTCCTCTATTTATTATTAGTTTTGCTGTTTTTTTTATGATTTCTTTACTATTACTGACTTGTTTTACTTCCTCGCTTTTATTACTTGTATTTTATTTCAACCTAGTTGGATGATGATGTCTACTAGGTACCTTGTTTTGTACTCATGCTGCACTTCTGTACCTTTTTTTGTGGTGTAGATACTAGCAGGGGTTATCAACGATGCTGTGATCATGTGAGGTAGATCTAGCTGATTTGTAGAGATTACACTGAGCTTTACCATTCGATATGATAGTTATTTCCTTGACTTTGGCTTGCTGTATTCAGTCCATAGCAGGCCCCGTATTATGTTATCTCTTACAAAAGTTACCTCGTATTTTGTATCTTTTGATATATTCTGTATAGTAGCTCCATATGCCACTGACACCAGGTTTAGGGAGTTGTTTATGTATGATTTCCTTCTGTCTTCCGTTATAATTTATTGTTTATGCTTTCCTTTGCTGCACTGGTTTCTTTGAGATTTTACAGGCCATTGCATGTAGCTTCGGGCTATAGGGTTAGGCTTGTCTATAGGAGGGTTGTAGACACCATCATGACCTGAGATTTTTGATCACGCAGGTGGTA